>JAKRSK010005300.1:310000-447120 GCA_029891615.1 Natrix natrix natrix | reverse complement strand
CATCCAGTCAAAGCTGAAGAAGCTTCTTGGAAGAGAAGTAAAACATCTTCAAAGAAAAAGCAGAAAGTCCAGTTGCATCTTGAAAAAAAAGGCACCTTTGGGACAACAAAAACCCGGATGACTGAGAATTTCCACAGGCATTATGCAATGTCTGATGCACCATGTTGATAACAGACTGTTAAAAGATGCATCCAAAGAAGGAAGCACAAGATGAGAACTCCAGGTGTGCATCTAGCTGAAAGTTCATCCTCAGTCAGAAGCTAATGATGATGATGGTCAGTTCAAGGTTCAATTGATGTCTGATTGTATTGAGTTCATTCTTACATTGCATTATTTGTTCCTACTAAATCTTGCTATTTGGTTTCCTTTCTCCTCATATTGGTCTGCTGTACTTGCAGTCCTTATATCATGGCTCCTTTTAGAGAACCTCTGTCATAAATTAAATGCACCCACTATCAGGCCTGCAGCCATATTTTCTTGTGGCTCTCAGACCTGCCACACTGTCCATTATTCTACTAGCATTTTCTATGGTGGGAAAATGGGAGGGGGGATTGTACAGAGTTAGATGCTATGTAGCCAAAACAAAATTCTTTTCTAGAAGTCCAAGGTCATCCTTTGCCTCTGCACCTCTGCACCGGACAGGAACTGGATGGGTGGAAGCTGCCAGCATGGCAGTGGGAGACTGGACCATGGGATGGACTTGTGGGTGTGAGGGCAAGATTATGAACTTTGAACGGGGTGGGGAAAACTGGGAAGCTTTCAGATTCGGGTTTTCCCAGATGTGCCAACATGGCTCCCTTCATAAATCGGAACTTTGAGCAATACTTTGCCTCGGACTCTGATTTACTTTTGGATGCTATTTGTAACATGATGCCCATATAACTTAGATTGGCCTCACTGCTCTGAGTTTCTTCCACTGAAGGAGAAACCTTCCGATCTCAGCTCTCCCAATGGGGATTTGGAATGTTTTGGTTCCAGGACTTGATGCTAAAATAGGTTTCCATGAACAATTCACAGAATTGTAGACTAGACTGGATGGTCAAAGATTATCCTAGATTAGTCCAGTGGTTATCACATGGCCCCCAATGAAACCATTAAATATCAAGTAACCTACTTGGTTGATTTAGAAAATTTTGATTGCATGACTTGATTATCTTCTTTTAATGACCCCATCATCCCTTGTGGGGTTGAATCTGGGCAACTGATTGGAGCTGAGTGTTTACTGACCAGATGCCCTTCTTGTTGCCAATGCAGAGTTATATTCAGCAGATATATTCTCAACGTGCTCAGAGAGAGAAATATCTGGCTCTACCTAGGATAGAACTCACAGCCTCCTTGATTGTGAGGCGAGCGCTCCACCTCTAGGCCACCGTGCCACATTAATTTTATCATGGGGATTCAGTTTATCCACATTAATTTTATCATGGGGATTCATTAATTTTATCATGGGGATTCAGTTCAGCTTCCTTGAGATGCACTCGGAGACTACAGTTGGTTCAGAATGCGGCCGCGCAGGTGATTATGGGGAGGACTAGGTTCTCCCATGTAACACCCCTCCTGCGCGAGCTGCACTGGCTTCCTGTGGTCTATCGGGTGCGTTTCAAGGTTTTGATTATGATCTTTAAAGCGCTCCATGGCATAGGACCTAGTTATTTGCGGGATCGCATCCTGCCCCATACATCCCTACGACCAATCCGCTCACACAGAGAGGGACTTCTCCGGGTGCCGTCCGCTAAACAGTGTCGGGGGGCGACACCCAGGAGCAGGGCCTTCTCTGTGATGGGCCCAGCCCTGTGGAATGACCTCCCCCTTGACATCAGGATTACTTCCGATCTCCGCTCCTTCCGTATAAAGCTCAAGACCCACCTCTTTCAATTATCTGGCCTGGCTCAACCGTAGTTTATCTTCCTCCTGACAGTCCTTTTTAAATTGTATTTTATCATGGGATATTTTAATGGCTAATTTTAATTTTCTATTATTATTATTAATGTGATATATGTCTGATTACTACCTCCTCCATGTATGTATATGTATGTATATGTGTGTATCTGTATGTCTATATGTATGTATGTATATTTTTATTGTACGCCACCCCGAGTCCCTTGCGGAGAGGGAGCGGCTAACAAATTAAAAATTTGAATTTGAATTTGAGTTTATTCAGTATTGGAAATGGGATCCCATTCAAGAAAAGAGCATGTTTTTTTTTAAAGAAAAAAAGATTTCTCTTTTTTTAAAATAATTTTTATTGTTTTTGTCTTTTCATCACATATTACAATCTTTATATCAACAGTTTGTACAATGTTACATCGTCGTATCTATCTATGTTTTCCTCTCTTTACCATATATTACATCATTATGTCATCTTATCTATACATTTTTATGATCTTTTACACATTTACCCACTTTTATATACAGTTCTATGTTTATTTATTTTTATTGTTTTTGGCTTAATTATTTTTCTTATTTTCCAACCATTCATACCAATTATTCCAAATTTCGTAGTATTCCGATTCTTCCTTGTCCTTTAATTTTAGGGTTAATTTGTCCATCTCTGCACAATCCAAGGTTTTTTTTTATCCCTAATTCGTCCGGCGGTGTATTATTTTGCTTCCAGCATTGGGCAAAAGCTATTCTAGGTGTGGCTAATATATGTGTTAGTAGATATTTAATTTTTTTTTTGTGTAGTTCCCTTTGATTATTCCTAGTAAGAAGATTTCGGGTTTATATTTTATTTGTTCCCCTGAAATTTCTTGCGCCCACTTCCAATTTTTTTTCCAATATTTTTGCGATTCTCAATCAATCAATATTTCTCAATTAAGTTGAGACACTCCAACCGTAACCAATTAACTTTACGTTTTATTTTAGTTAGCGTACGGCTCATTTGCTCCTAAAAAACCCGGAACAAAGATGGCTGCTTCCTTTTACCGCGTGGCCCCCAATGAAACCCTTCAAACGGAGGGGATTATTCATTTGCTGAAGCACTTTGGATGGACGTGGATTGGCCTTTTAATTTTGGAGGATGACAGTGGAGACAATTTCCTCCGAGCCCTGGAGCCACTTCTGTCGGAGAACAGGATCTGCTCCGCTTTCGTAGAGAGGTTTCCCAAACAATCGTTTTTCTTTATCTTTCAAGGCGAGATAGTCCAGAGGATATGCAATTATTTGAATAACCCCAAAGTCAACACATTCATCTTCTATGGGGAAAGTACCACGGCGATGCTTCTGCTGGTGTTCATCCGATACATAGACAGCAGACGTGGGAAAATGTGGATTCTGACAGCGCAAATGGATTTAACTTTATCAAGTCTCCATCGGCCCCCAGATCTGCAATTTTTTGATGGAGCGATTTCCTTTGCAATTCACGCCAATGAACTGCTGGGCTTCGATGAATTTCTTTGGGCCATCAAACCATTAGAGATGCAAAGAGCCAGTATATTCAAGGAGTTCTGGGAACAAGGCTTCGATTGTGTCTTTTCAGAGAACAGTCGACCGGTGGAAAGTGGTGAAGCATGCACTGGGAAGGAAGAAGTAAGAAACCTTGCTGGGTATTTATTGGAAATGACCGGCCACAGCTACAGTATCTACCATGCAGTCTATGCTGTGGCGCATGCTGTTCATGGCATGGACATACTTAAGTCTAAATACAAAAGAGTCACAAAGAGTACAAGCGATGAACTTCAAGATCAAGGCACCTGGAAGGTAATAACTAGTGTTGAGAACAACTTTGTTGTCAGGGGGAGATCAGTATCACATAAAGCTCTTCTGAGCTTCCTCCTGTGTATCAAATTGGTGAGGAGGGAATGCCAAAAAAGCTAATGCAATCCTTAGCTGCATCAACAGAAGGATACAATCAAGATCAAGTGAGGTACTAATACCACCCTATAAAGCCTTTGTAAGACCACACCTAGAGTATTGCATCCAGTTTTGGTCACCACACTATAAAAAAAAAAGACACCGAGACTATAGGAAAAGTGCAGAGAAGTGCAACCAGGATGATGAGGGAACTGGAGGCTAAAACATATGAAGAACTATTGCAGGAACTGGGCACGGCTAGTCTAATGAAGAGAAGGACCAGGGGAGGTATGATAGCAGTGTTCTAATATTTGAGGGGCTGTCAAAGAGGGGAGGGGGTCAAGCTGTTTTCCAAAGCACCTGAGGGCCAGAGAAGGAATAATGGATGGAAACTGATCAAGGGGAGATTCAACCTCGCCCTAAAAAAGCAGCAGCTAAGGGCAGACAAGAGAATTAACTTCCAGGAGTTGAAGGGAAGAAGGCTCCAGCCCTTCCACACACCCTCATGCATCCTCCCATGCTCTGTTTTGGGTCTAGGAGGCCTCCCTGCAACCTCTTGGGTCTGAAAATCAGCCGTGGGGGACCTGCACCATACACCCCATGCCCCCTGGGTCTAGGAGTCCTCCCTGCACTTACCTGGGAGCCAGAACAGGACGTTCTGGGGCCAGCTGGTTGTCGGAACTAACAGTTTGCCAAACTGGATGTAAAATTAACATCTGGTTTGCCCAAACCGGCTGAATCCCAACCCTGCATGCGCTTCCCTTATGTGTCTCTTGTCAGAGATTATAAATGTGACTTGAGCAATGTGTAGCAGTTTAAGTATAGTTCTACTTAAAACAGAATGACAAAAATCAGTGGGTCTTAAATAATGCCACTTTCATTGCTATGGAGATAAATTTCAAGAAGTTTTAAAGTTATCCTGCAAAGCTGAAGGAACCAAGAAGTAAATAAAGAGTCATTTATTTATTGTTCCTCACATATAGACAGGAATTGTCTGAGAAAAATAAACTGTTTATTATACTTTGCCACTCAGAATCACCTGACTGGCTAGATGGGTGATAAATAAAAAATAAATAAATAAACTATATCCTCTTAATGTCTTCCTCTTCTTTTTATTTAGCTTCACAGGTTTCTTCAAGGCCTCTCATTTAATAATTCACTCGGTGAAATTGTGTCTATCGACAACCAAGGAGAAGTACTGTCTGGATTTGATATTACAAATTTTGTCATTTTTCCAAATAACTCCTACCATACGATGAAAATAGGAAAGATGGATCCCAAAGCAATTGAAGGAAGCAAATTTGTGATTCGTGAAGATTTAATTGTGTGGCCCAGAAGTTTTAAGCAAGTATGGAATTTGACTTGTTTTGGAGAAAAATTTGGAGATCAGAGATAAATTTCATTGTAAGATCGGCTTTCATTTAGCAATAGCATATAGGCTTTTCATGCTTTTCCATGCTTTTCATGCTTTTCTGTTGGCCAAGTCTCCTTCCAGTATAGAGTAGGAGCTATCTCTCCAGAGAGGAACTTCAACCCCCCTTTAGAACTCTTCAAAGGGAAGTGTGGCCAGCCTCTAAAGGTACATCAAACCTCCTCCCCAGAAGAGATGTCTTGGTCCCGGACGAGCCCCCAAATTGTGAGAAAAATATCCCAGATATAACTTCTTCATATATAAAAAAAAAAACGGCAAGGAGGCTACAGAAAGTAGCTATTTTATTACACCTTCAGGTGGATTCCCAAGCAAATGAGAATGACTACAAGGTACATAGGTGCACCTTAAATACACAAAATGACTTATCGTAACTTGGATATAAAAAAGACAATTGCGTGCAAGAAACACAATATGAAAAGTACATGGAAATTCCCCAAATGTTCTGAAAGCATACGTGTCCAGAAGCCCCAAAGGACCTCGCTTTCCCAGAACTCAACAATGAGGTCATTACCAGCTTCCTGCAAAACATGTCCTGTTACTCCCTGTTACAAAGGGAGGGATCAGCCTATTTTTGACCAGGTCACTGTGACCTTCTGCTAATGCTCCAAGCTGTGATTTTCCAGAGAAGCTTACTTGCTGGTCAGATATCCAAGATGGAGTCTATCAGGCTCCTCAAATAACCTCATCTAATTTAGCCCAATAATCCAGTTTTTTTTTTTTACCTTTTTCTCTCACTTATATATTGCCCATAATGCTTTGCAGCACTCTCTGGGCAGTTTAAAATGTAAGCATTATTTTCATATTGCCCCCAACAATCTGGTTCATTTTACCTCATATCCTTAAATCAGTTCAAATTAACTGTTCTGTATGCAAAGTGTGGCTGTTTTTCCTTCTGTGGGGGAATTATAACTGGAAAATAATTTATAGAGTGATATTTTTTTTTGAGGTGAAAGTTGGGGAATTTTGTTACTAACCCGGCCGCCAGAAAAGAATGAAATAAATTTCAGGCATAATTAGATAATAAATATTTATTTAAAATAGATTTATAAATATTTAAAAAATAATAATTGAGAAGAAAATCAAAAGTGTTCTCATCCAATTTTGACAGCTCATAAGAAGTATGAGAATCAATGAATAGAATTCTCTATTGGCCAAGTGTGATTGGACACACAAGGAAATTGTCTTTGGTTCATAATCTCTCAGTGTACATAAAAGCTATAATAATATCTCTTAGACTTATATTCTGCTTCCTAGTGCTTTACAGTCCACTCTAAGTGGTTTACAGAGTCAGCATATTGCCCCCAACAATTTGGATCCTCATTTTACCCATCTCAGAAGGATGGAAGGCTGAGTCAACCTTGAGCCGGTGAGATTTGAACTGCTGAAGTAGTCTGCAGTACTCCACTCTAACCACTATGCTGCCTTGGTTCTTTATAAGTGATAAACCATGATCACAGTCATTGTAAAAATACATTCATCCTAAATCATAAGATACCACACTCAGCGATAGTCATACGATACTAAATAAGCAATCAACATAAATCGTACTAGGAAACTAAATAAAACAATATAAATCGTAAAGATCCAAGCAACAAAGTTATAGTCATAAGTATAAAAGAAGACAGGTAATAGGAAAGATGAGAAGAATAGTAGCAATACAGCCTTACTAAATAGTTTGACAGGGTTGTGGGAATTAGTTGTTTAGCAGAGTGATGGCATGGGGACGGGGGGGCACGGAACTGTCCTTGTGTCTAGTTGTTCTGGTGTGCCATGTCCTATAACAGTGATGGCTAATCTTTTGGTTGTTGGGTGCTGAAAGTGCGTGGGTATGCTACAGAGCGCCTTAGTGCCCACACCCAGAATGCAATGCACAGGCAACCCCCCTGCATGCCCTGCCCTCATGTGCATGCATGTGTGAACCCCCATGTGCTCCCCTGCACATGCACCCTGCCCCCTCAAATCCATTTTTCACTTCCAGATTGGTGCAGGAGGCTTTTGAGTCCCAAAATAGGGCACAGGGTGCCCTCACGTGCCATTCCTGCACCCTGTTTTGGGCCTGGAAAGACTTCTGCACCAACCTGGAAGCCAAAATGGGGCACTGCACGAGGCCCCAAAATGCAATGCAAGCGCCATCCCGTGCATGCGCCCTGCCCACAACGCACATTCGTGCATGTCCTCTGCATGCGCCCTGTGCATGCGTGGCAGAGACCCGAACACCAGCTGGCTGTCAGGAGGAGCGCAGCATGCATGGTGGAGTTGAGCTGGTGTGACAGAGAATGCCCACAGAGAAGGCGCTGTGTGTCCCCTGGGGCATGGATGTCACAAGTTCGCCATCACAGCCCTATAACGTCATTTTGAAGGTAGAGGTTGAGACAATTTACGTCTAGGATGAATGTTGTATATTCTGGCTTCACAAAAAAAGCTTTTGATTATTTGTATGGCCAATAGTGCAAAAAGTGAGTAACTGATTTGTCAGGTCATGGTTGGGTAAGTAAAACCCCAAATTCTCTCAACTGGAAAGAATAGGAAGAAAATACTAATCCTTGAGCCATTGTTCAGAGTCAGGCTTAAAGTGGTGACATCTTAATGGTTGTCTACTTTTATTAAGCTAATATTGAGTCTCACAGCAGGTATTTTTTTTTGGAACTATTTCTCCTTTTCCTTCAGTTGATCCTGAGAGGGGAAAGGAAGGAATAGTTTGGATGTAACCATGTGCAATATTAAGGCATTTCATTTCATGATCCTACGATACCCGTTACTCTAATTGCGCAGGTAGATTAGAGGATGACTATCCAGTATTACTCAGATCTTCAGTCCTGAATTCAGAGGTGGGTTCCTCCTGGTACAGTACGGTACACCAGAACAGGTAGTGAAAATCTGGCGGACCAGACCAGACTGGTAGTAATGGTAGCCTGGCCATGCCCCCGAACCGGTTCTCCCGTCAGAAGCTTCCCAGAATTTTTTTAAAAAGACTTTTTTCCCTGCCCGTTCAGGCAAGGGAAAAGATGCTTTAAAATGTAAAAGAGAGAGGGGGAGGGAGGGAGGGGGGAAGGAAGGAAGGGAAGGGAGAAAGAAAGAGAAAGACAAGGAAAGAAAGATGCAGGCATTAGAAGGAAACTCACTTTTCAGCTGGGAGATTCAGCAAAGGAGAAAAACAAATGCTATCGCTTTAAATCTGAGTATCCAAACTGAGCATGCCTGGCTGTGGAATTCTGGGAGTTGAAGTCCACAAGTCTTAATGCTGTAAACTTTGGAGACACCTGCTTTAAACTGAAAAGCTGCTCGGAAGGAGGTTTGCAAAGTGGCATTTAGCAGTTTGCTTCTGGGTCAGCTGAACAACAAACTGGATAAAAGGAAGGATTCTTATATGGTTCTATGTTTTTGAAGTTTTGGGGTTTGTGCAATATGGTCTCTCTGCTTGTGTGAATGGAGCCAAACTTTCTATAGGTTCATTATCTCATTATCTCAGATCATGTCTATCTGACATGAATGTGGAATGAGCCTCAGGCAGGTTTCTTTAAAAGCAGCTTGATTTTTCCTTTTCTGTGAGCCTTTTTTTATGAATAATATTTTATTGGTGGGGGGTTGCTTCCCATAGAGGGAAGGGAGAAAGAAAGAAAGAAAGAAAGAAAGAAAGAAAGAAAGAAAAGAAAGAAAGAAAGAAAGAAAGAAAGAAAGAAAGAAAGAAAGAAAGAAAAACAGCACAGCAGTTTAGGGTTAGAAGGCTACTCGGAGGTCATCTAGTTCAACCCCCCGCTCAGCAGGAAACCTTACATTATCTGGATTATTTTGGTGCTTCTAACAGAGAAGAAAATTGCCAGAAAGGAGAAGGAGTTTACTAGGACAAGGCTGCCATGCAGAGGAAGGCAGAGATAGTCCTTGACCACAATTGAGCCCAACATTTTGGTTGCTAAGCAAGAGCATTGTTAAGTGAGCTTCACTACATTTTACAAGTTGGCCACGCCCATCCAGTCACATGACTGCCAAGCCATGCCCACAAAATAGGCCACACCCACATAATAGGTAGTAAAAAAAAATTGAAACCCACCTCTGCCTCCTCGTTTGTCAACAGGTCTTGCCCCGTTCAGTTTGTAATAATCCTTGCCCTGCTGGCTATCAGATGAAAAAGAAAGAAGGTGAAAAATTTTGCTGCTATGATTGTGATCCATGTTCTGATGGGAAGTTCTCAAACATATCAGGTAAATTATTCCACCCTACCCTACCCTACCCTATCCTACCCTACCCTACCTACCCTACCCTACCCTACCCTACCCTACCCTACTCTACCCTACCCTACTCTACCCTACCCAATCTACCCTACCCAATCTACCCTACCCTACCCTATCCTACCCTACCCTACCTACCCTACCCTACTCTACCCTACCCTACTCTACCCTGCCCTACTCTACCCTACCCAATCTACCCTACCCAATCTACCCTACCCTATCCAACTGTACTCTACTCTACTCTACTCTACTCAATTCTACTCTACTCTACTCTATCTACTCAACTCAACTTAGCTCAACTTTACTCAACTTTACCCTACCATACGCTACTCTACTCTACTCTATATCAGGGTTTCAAGTAATATGCCAAACAAACAGAATCCTACTCTGCTCTGCTCTGCTCTACTCTACTCTGTGACATTTTTTTTCAGTGCAAAATTGGCCACATAGTAAATTATACATGTAGCTGTGTTGTTTCCCCCCCATTGATTTCAGTACCAATTCTCATAGTGTAAGACTTCACAAGATAGTATACATAAAATTGGGTAACATCACAGTCAACTTTAAAGTACTGTGTTTGTCACTCCATAAGATGCACCTGACCATACGACACATTCCCATTTTCTGCCTCTATGTGTCTTGTGTTCCACCTCCACGAGTCCCATTTTTGGCCTCTTGAGAGTGAAATGTAGCAGTTAACTATTCCAATCACCAAAATCCTCCTTGGAATTTTTAAAGGACTGGTTAGAAAATCCAGGTAAGCATTCCCTTCATCTTCACCTTTCTCCAAACAGCTCTGTGAGTCAAAGGGAGTCAGAGTGTGTGCTACAACTGAAAAATAATGGGAGTCCCTGGCTTACACCCATTCTTTTAGTGTCTGTTCACATCCACCACGGCCATGCTTATGCCCACCCCTGCCACGCCCAACCCCAGCCATGTCCCACCACTATGATAGGCTGGCTGCTAAAGCAAGGTCATGGCACACACTTGACAGTAAATCAGGGAGACTGTAATTGTGGGGTCTGTTTGGGAAGAACAAAGAATGCTTAGCAATAGGAAATATGCATGTGCAAAGCTTGTAGGAATTATGGGTAATTAGACAACTTGCAGACCTCAGCTCAAAGTTAGGGATGGCCTGCAGCAAATGAAATGTGTGTTATATAACTTCTGGGGCATTCATTAGCCAAGGCTTAGGAATGGGACAGCTATAGACCAATAGAACAAATTGTAGAATGATTACTAAAATGTTTATTAGATCATATTTCTTGTTATCGCACCTTGTCCCGGCTTCTCCTTTAGCGAAAATATATAAAAATATATGACCAGGAACCCATTTTTTTCTTGGAGTACTCCAATAAAAAGCAATCAGAAAACCTGTACCTAGTGTCTGGCGACCATGAGCTTTGACACCAGGCTCAGACCCGAATTGAGGACCACAATCACCCCCGGACTTCCAAGGCCAAACACAACCCCTCAATGAAATCAGTGACAGTGAACAGTAAAAAATTTGACTCTTGCTGCAAGATGGGGCTCAACACATAACAAAGAACAGCAACAGTATATACGTAACTGTAAGTTGGAGGCATGACAGTCACTTTAACGTATTTGGACGCCAACTCGCAAAATTCTCCAGTCAGAATTCTGAGACTTCATAAAATGGCTAGGTTTAAAAAGCACTGATCTAATGCAATCTATATTTCACTTGGTGCTAAATCTATCATGAAGGGTTAAATTCCATGTTTCATTTCTTATTTGCAGACATGATTTCCTGTTCTGAATGTCCAGAAGATGAATATCCAAGTAAGGACAAAGTTCGATGCATCCCCAAAATCATAACCTTTTTAACTTATCAAGAACCTTTGGGGATCAGTTTAGTTCTGTTTGCTCTTCTTTTTTCAATCATTACCATATTCACACTTGGAATATTTATTAAGTATAAAGACACCCCTATTGTTAAAGCGAACAACAAGGACCTCACCTACACTCTCCTCATCTCCCTTCTGCTTTGCTTCCTCTCCTCTTTTCTCTTCCTTGGAAAACCTCTGCAACTGATTTGCTTTCTTCGACAATCCATCTTTGGCATTATCTTCTCCATGGCCATTTCTTCTGTGTTGGCCAAAACCATCATGGTCATTGCAGCGTTCATGGCCACCAAACCAGGGTCCAGAATGAGAAAATGGTTGGGGAAAAGACTGTCCACCTTAATTGTTTTATCTAGCTCCTTCATTCAAGCAGGCATTTGTCTGGTATGGATGATCACTTCTCCCCCTTTTCCAGAACTTAACATGAAATCAATGCCCAAAGAGATCATAGCAGAATGTAACGAAGGGTCTGTTGTGATGTTTTATCTTGTCTTGGGTTACATGGGGTTTCTCTCTCTGGTCAGCTTCATGGTGGCTTTCCTGGCTAGGAACCTGCCAGACACATTCAATGAAACCAAGTTCATCACTTTTAGCATGCTGGTATTTTGCAGTGTTTGGTTAACTTTTGTTCCCACTTATTTGAGCACCAAAGGAAAGTATATGGTAGCTGTGGAGATCTTCTCCATTCTAGCTTCTAGTGCTGGGTTATTGGGATGTATCTTTTTCCCCAAATGCTTCATTATTTTGTTGAGGCCTGAGCTCAACAGCAAAGGACAACTTGTAATGAAAAAGCATTTCTGACTATTAAATCATGACTTATTGATATATGCTGTGATTTTATGATTGTCTCCTAAAATGAAAATGGAGCTCATTTATTAACTGTTGACTTTATCAATACTGTGCATCCCTAGTATGTATAACCTTTTACGAATAATAATAATAATAATAATAATAATAATAATAATAATAATAATAATAATAATAATAATAATAATAATAATAATAATAATAATAATAATAATAATAGGAATTGAAATGCCCAATGGCCAACTAATTAAATGCAACGAAAATGAAGCCTACAAATACTTAGGCATTCTGCAGTTAGATAACATCAAACATGGAGAAGTAAAAACTATTGTCAGGAGAGAGTACACCAACAGAGTTAGGAAAATTTTGAAATCTAAATTAAATGGTGGAAATACAATCAAGGCCATAAATACCTGGGCAATACCAGTTATAAGATACACAACTGGTATAGTTAACTGGACACAAGCTGATTTGGACATTTTGGACCAAAAAAACAGGAAACTAATGACAATGCACTACAGTTTACATCCACGCAGTGACACTGATAGAGTATACCTGCCCCGAAAATCAGGTGGCAGAGGATTATTACAAGTGAAGCAAATAGTTGAAGAAGAAAAACATGCACTGGCTGATTATTTAAAAGAAAGTCAAGAACATCTATTAATCGAAGTAAAGAACAAAAATCTACTGAAGGCCCAACAGACAAAACAAGAATACAGAAAAGATGTGATAAAATCAAGAATGGAGAGTTGGCAGAACAAAACATTACATGGTCAATTTCTGGAAAAAATAAAAGATAAAGTGGACAGTAAA
The DNA here is from genome assembly GCA_029891615.1 of Natrix natrix natrix. Classification (NCBI taxonomy): domain Eukaryota; kingdom Metazoa; phylum Chordata; class Lepidosauria; order Squamata; family Natricidae; genus Natrix; species Natrix natrix. Next base: position 434,188 of record JAKRSK010005300.1, on the reverse strand, counting down.
AAAACTTGGTTATGGTTAACAACAGGTACATTAAAGAAAGAAACAGAGTCACTAATCCTCGCTATCCGAACAAATGCCATTAAGGCCAAAATCGAAAAATCCTCTGATGATGCCAAATGCAGACTCTGCAAAGAAGTTGATGAAACTGTTGACCACATGCTCAGCTGCTGTAAAAAAATCATGCAGACTGATTATAAATTGCGGCACAATTCAGTAGCACAAATGATCCACTGGAATTTGTGCAAAAATTATAATATTAAAACAACAACAACAAACTGGTGAGAACATAAGCCTGAAAAAGTCACCGAAAATTAGATGGTCAAGATCCTGTGGGATTTCCGTATACAAACAGACAAAATACTAGCGCATAACATGGCAGACATCACACTGGTTGAGAAAAATAAGGTTACAATCATAGACATCGCAATACCAGGTGATAGCAGGGTCGACGAGAAGGAATATGAAAAAAATCACGAAATACCAGGACTTAAAAATCAAAATTCAACGATTATGGCACAAACCAGCAGTGGTAATTCCAGTGGTAATCAGCACACTGGGTGCTATTCCAAAAGCACTGGAATTACATTTAAAACAGTTAAAAATTGACAAAATCACCATCAATCAAATGCCAAAAGCTGCACTGCTTGGATCTGCATGTATATTATGAAAATACGTTACGACGTCCTAGGCCCCTGGGTGGGGCCCGACTAGTAATCAATGCCAAATCCAGCGAAACAACTGGCCGTTGTGATACAATCGTATAATAATAATAATAATAATAATAATAATAATAATAATAATAATAATAATAATAATAATAATAATAATAATAATAATAATCTTTCACTATATCATGAGTGACTCTGCTTTTAATGAAGTATTTTTAAAAAAAAATTCTGATCATTTACATTAGGTTTGTCAAACTTGATTTCATCGAGGGATGCTGGTTTTACTACCAGTTCACAACCTGTGCGCAATGTGTGTATGCCAGATGTGCACTGTTGCGCTTTTCAATGTAAATTGTTCTGTGCGCATGCACAGAAAAATTTACAGTGAACTGTGCACACACAATCACTAAAATCCAAAATGGTGGCGGCCCGAGCCTGACTTCCGCTACCTGTTCGGCAACCCACCTCTGGATTTATCAGATGAGAAATATTAAAACCACCCGATTTGTTATGTGAAATAATTTAGCTTTTTTTTAAAAAAAAAGGTTCCATGTGAAGTATTTGTAAGAGGTTATCAAGGAAAACACAGCTGATTTTCAAAAGAGTATTTTAGAAATCACCACATAATTGAGGCTGAGAGGAATTGGGTAGATGGACATTCTGCATTTTTCTAGGACATGTTGAAGGCATAGGATTGTGTTTGTTTCTTTAATCTGACGACTAGGTTCAAGGAAACATAGATTCAAGATTCAATACATTAAGTATTCTTGGGTGATTAATAGAGTTGAAATGAAAGTATTGGAAGAAATATCCATCTGGGTCAGTTCCAAGAGAGAAGAAAGACAGTGGAAACATGGAGACTGATTGGAAAAATGGTTAATTGATGGACAGGACCACATGGGTTTGAGGTTCTGGGCAGCTGACCCTGTGGAGTTTAGAATGTGGGTTATTTATACCTTCTCTTGAGCCTTGCCCTTGAGCTTCCTGTTCCTGCGCAAGAAATGTATTCTATTGGTTGTAGTCAGACTCCCGTGCTAGGAGTTTGTCTGAGATAAGATTGGTGGAAGCCTAGAGGGTGATGTAATGTCCCCAGGTGATTTTGCAATGCACTGAGCCATGCTGCTAGATAATTCTATTATATCCTGGAGGATCATGTCTTAATCCGACCACCAGAGGTGGGTTGCAAATTTTTTTTACTACCGGTTCGGGCATGCTCCTGCATGCACGCGATGCTTCTGCACATGCTGGGTGGAGCCTCCTGCTGCCGCTACTATCAGTTCGCCCGATCCGGGCCAAACCAGCAGCAACCCACCTCTGCCAATCACCCTGGAGCTGAGGGTCTTTTGTTTTGTAGATTGTCTGGCCCAGTCCTTCTCAATGGGCACCAAATATCTGCTGGGGGCAGCGAGCTGAAGCTCTGAGTTTCTGACTCTCTTCAGATTTCTATTTCTCTTTTAGGGGAAATATAATATTTTGCCTTTTTAATATTTCCTACAATATTTCTGTCAGTGTTCCAAATATCATGCAGAATTTAATCATTGTGCAAAGCAAAGTTATCCTTAAAACTCCAATTTAATAAGACAGACATGTTGGCATTATGCTGTGAAATTTCAACTCTAATGTACATCCTGTGGGTTCACCCAGTTGAAAGTTCATCATCTATCCCCACACCCCATAATTCATCACATGGTCCAATCTTCATCTTCCACGCTGGCATGTACACCCCTCTTCTTCCGGCCAGGTGTCGAGGTGCGGAGACAAAAGACGACCTTGAGCTTCTAAGAAAATCCATAACAATACATTCTACAATCCTACTCCTTTCTATTCCCCCTCCCAACTACTACATTAATGAACAGCATAAGAAATTAATAAAAAGTGTGGCAGGCCAAAGATCCTAAAAGGAACAGAACTACAGGCCTGACAATTTCATTCTTTTGGAGGGGTGGGTGCTAACTTTCTGCAAAAGGAACGTAGCATGAAAGTTAGCTCAAGCCCTTAGAGAAAAGCTGTGATGGGTCTTCAAGGAAAAAAACAAACCAGATATGCCAAGAAATTGGGCAGGGGTGGGATTCATTTTGCACCTATTCGGGAGAACCGGTTGTTAACTTTCTAAGCAGTTCGGAGAACCGATTGTTGGAAGAAATCTCACTTTGTTTTTTTCCCCAATTTGCAGGGATAATCCTGTAAGGAAGGCAGGAAGGAAACATTCTGGTGTTGTTTCTAGCCTAATCTTTATTGCCCTGCTTACAGAAACTGCATCTCCTGTTAACCCTTATTACATTGTAACAGCTAAGGCGAAGTGCCCAGCGACGGGAGTGACTTTGAGTTGGCTATGCCCACCCAGTCACATGGCCACTGAACCCCGTCTACCTAGCTGGTCATTAGGGCAGAGAACCAGTTGTTAAATTGCTTGAATCTGACCTCTGAAAGAGGGGTCCATCAGGATAAGCAAATATTGCCCATGGACTCATCTTCTACATCATATCAATATCAGTGTAAAAGAACAAGGAATCCCTAGAGTATATAATTCCTTTATGTGCTATCTGTGAAAAAACGGTTGTCTCCAAAGATGCAACATAGTGCAATGAACTAATAACCCTTCAAACCCAGGAGATCCCATTAGGCAGAAGTGACTGTTTATTGGCAAATTAAGCTAAATGATTCTTCTTGGTGCTTCGTGCAAGAGCTCCAGCAGCTTTCGGTGGGGGGGAAAATATTGAGAAATAAATTCATAAGTCAATCTGGAAGTCAGTACCGATGAGGGTATAAATCTTTTCACTTCTGCAGTCGAGGGAAGAGAAGCAGGTAGGATATTATCCCTTTGGATTCCAGTGGTGATTTCCATTCATTGGGATGTGCTTGTCTATCAGGCTGGTTTTGCTGAAAGCATCTCCTGATTTGTCTCAAAAAAGAATTTTATTGGTTTTGCAAAGTTTTTAGGAAAGGGGTATTGGATATGTGTACAAATTTTGACAGCTACATCGTGCAGGAAATGGTATCCCCCCCAAGACTCATAACTTTTACAAAATGATAAACAAGATGTTATTACTTAACTAGATTTTGACAGCTTATTCTTACATTGTATCTTTCAATAATGTCAAGCATTTACTTTGTATCATACAAAAACATTCATTATATCAGCAATTGCATTATTTTTCTAGCTTACTTTTGTGATCTGAGTTTTCTCTTTGTTGTCTCTTCCTCCCCGCCTGCCAGCAAAGCCTCGGCACCTCCCATATCTTGTGTAGTGTCCCCCGCTTTGTCTAGGATAACTTTGTTTTTTTCCATGAAGGCCTCCGCCTCCATAGTTGTGTTCATTCTAACTCTACCGCCCTCCCAGAAAATCAGCATACCTTCTGGCATAAGCCACCGGAACCAAAATCCTTTATCAAATAATTTTTTTAGCTAAATGTGCATATTTTTTTCTCTTATCTCTTACTTTCTTCGGTATTTGTTTCAGAATGGCTATCTATCTGTCCTTGTATTTTAATGTTTGCCCCCTTTGTGCCCCCAGAATCTCATCTCTTGTAGCCTTTCTAAGAAATTTAATATGAACCTCTCTTGGAACATTGTGTGTTCTGGCATAAGCCGAATATCTCCTGATTTGGCAGTTGTGTTCATTCATTTAGCTTTGCTCAACTTGTTGGCGTCAATCAGGGGAATGAAGGAAATAATATGAGTACATGTATTTACATGATCTGACATCCAGCCCTTGCTTATCAATGGAGACCAAGTGGAGCAAGTGGCCAGTTTTAAGTTTCTGGATGTTATTATTAAAATATGTCCTGACCTGGGGCACTCACATTTTAAGAAGATGTTGGATAGCCATCTGTCTGAAATGGTATAGGGTTTCCTGCCTAGGCAGGAGGTTGGACTAGAAGACCTCCAAGGTCCCTTCCAACTCTACTATTGTATTGTATTGTATTGGATGTGAAAAGGAAGAAACATGTTTTTTTTTTAAATTGAGAACATTGCAACACTGGTCAAAAGGACCCAGCTGAGATGCTACAACCTGAGACTTCTCAGGACACAACAACTGAATGAAAAACTGCTGGTGATTTATCCATTTCCAAATTAATGATGGAACTAAGGGATAGACTGGAAACAGAGTCTTATAAGATACGGAACAGGTGGTATAATTGGCTCAAAAAGAGATGTACTGTAAAATTAATGCATAATGACTGTATAGAAAATATAGCAAAAGGAGATGGTATATATTCAAAAACCAATAGAGATCTAAATGTAGTATATATGTTGTATATATTGTAAAAAGAATAAATATGAAACAAGGAGTATGAAACAGTATGTATGAAACAACAGGCCGTTGAATGGAAAATTAGAATCTAGGGAAAAAAGAATACCGATAGCGGAAAGCTGTAAAAGTGTAATTGTGGTTTTAATGTTTAAAAATGCTGAATAAGAATGAATTAAAAAGAAAAAACTGCCGGTGGCCTTCTACTGCTGCACTACTGCTGCAGAGTATTTTAACTTCCTGCATCTGTGTATGGCAGATAGGACATTGCTCCAGAGGGTCAACGTCATTGCCCAGGCGATTGTGGGTTACCCCTCTCCCCTCTTTGGAAGAGCTTTATAGCTCCTGCTGCCTTAAGCAAGTTCAAAACTTTCGGGTTTTTCAATTTCAATTATATAGAATGTGAAGGATATGTCTTTGTGTTTTCATTTTTATAGTTATAAAGCACGCTGAAGACTGCATTTAATTTCATTGTACAATGTGCGATGACAATAAACTTAACTAAACGAATTACCTGAACGTGTTCCCAGATTTTATAGCTGATGGAAAATCGTCCCACCGTACGCAGGGTTGGGATTGTGAATGGGTACAAAGAACCTCCTCTGAAGAAAATGTGGAGGGTAATGTTCCTACTCTGGTTGCTGGTTGACTTGAAAGGTCAGGCTGAAGCGATGTCTTGCCCCAGAAGCGATCCGTTGCCGATCCTTCACAAATGGTACAAGCCAGGAAACCTCATCATTGGTGGGATCACAGCTCAGATTGTATATGTACTGGAGGAGCTCTCTTTTGATGAGCATCCTTCACAGAAATCATCTATGCCACCGCTGTAAGAAATTCTCTTTTCCTTTTTTTCTTTCCACATGTCATTTGAAACTGCAGGATGGTTGATAGGATAGAAGAGTACAGAATAGAACATAATAGAATAGTACACAACAGAACAGAATAGTGGAATGGAATGGAACAGAACAGAACAGAATAATGGAATGGAATGGAACAGAACAGAACAGAACAGAATAATGGAATGGAATAGAATAGAACAGAACAGAATAATGGAATGGAATGGAATGGAACGGAATAGAACAGAACAGAACAGAATAATGGAATAGAATAGAATAGAATAGAATAGAACAGAATAGAATAGTACACAACAGAACAGTATAATGGAATGGATTAGAGACACAAGGAATTTGTCTTTGAAGCATATGCTCTCAGTGAACAAGATGCATTCGTCAAGAGTCATAAGGTACAGCACTAAATGGAATGGAATGGAATAAAATAGAATAGAATAGAATAGAATAGAATAGAATAGAATTCTTTGTTGGCCACGTGTGATTGGACACACAAGGAATTTGTCTTTGGTGCATATGCTCTCAGTGTACATAAAAAGCCAAGATACATTCGTCAAGAATCATAAGGTACAACAATTAATGATAGTCTTAGGGTACAAATAAGCAATCAGGAAACAATCAATATCAAGATAAATTGTAAGGACAAAAGCAATAAAGTTACTGTCCTGCAATCATAAGTGGCAGGAGATGGGTGATAGGAACAATGAGAAGACTAATAGTAATAGTAATGCAGCCTTAGTGAATAGTTTGACAGTGGTGAGGGGATTATTTGTTTAGCAGAGAGATGGCGTTCGGGAAAAAACTGTTCTTGTGTCTAGTTGTCTTGGTGTGCAGTGCTCTATAGTGTCGTTTTGAGAGTAGGAGTTGAAACAATTTATGTCCAGGATGTGAGGGGTCTGTATATATTTTCACAGACTTCAGTTTGAATCATGCAGTGTACAGGTCCTCAGTGGAAGGCAGGTTGGTAGTAATTGTTTTTTCTGCAATTCTGATTATCCTCTGAAGTCTGTGTCTTTCTTGTTGGGCTGCAGAACCAAACCAGACAGTTATGGAGGTGCAGATGACAGACTCAATAATTCCTCTCAGATACAATAAAGGGAATACATATTTAATTTTGCACGTGTTAACAGCAACTAGAATTGTGTTTGCACAACAGTGGAAAAGCGAAGAGATTCCTACAGAGGAAAATGTAATGAAAAAAAAATTGGAATATGCAGAAATGAATAGATTAACACTTAAAATTAAGGAGAAGGATCATCTTCTTCTTTTCCTTTCTTTCTTTCTTTCTTTCTTTCTTTCTTTCTTTCTTTCTTTCTTTCTTTCTTTCTTTCTTTCTTTCTTTCTTTCTTCTTCTTCTTCTTCTTCTTCTTCTTCTTCTTCTTCTTCTTCTTCTTCTTCTTCTTCTTCTTCTTCTCCTCCTCCTCCTCCTCCTCCTCCTCCTCCTCCTCCTCCTCCTCCTTCTTCTCCTCCTCTTCCTCTTCCTCCTCTCTCTCCTCTCCTCCATTATTTCCATCTCTACAATTGAATTGCACATCATGGTTTCTGGCAAACTAGCCCAGTTGTTGAGGTAGTTTCATCATCTACCAAATGCTTCTCATTGGTCTTTATATCTGATGCTCATCACAATGTGAAAGTTTCATAGTGTAGTTGTTATTGTTGCTTCACACAATGCATTTGACTTGCCTCAATCCTCGATATTTCACTTATGCCTGAATTATGTTTTCAGGGCTGTTTTAAAGTTTTATCAGCATTCCCTGAGTTTGGCATTTGCGGTGAAACAGATCAATTCAAATCCAAAACTCTTATCTAACATTACCCTGGGATTTTTCATCTGTGATAACTATTTTGATGCCCAGCTGACTTACCGATCCACTTTGGAACTGCTCTTCCGATCTGATCAGTTGGCTTTCAACTACAGATGTAACGCCAAAGAGAATCTGGTTGTGGCCATCATTGGAGGATTTGGTGCTGATATCTCATTCTTCATGTCAAATATCATCAGTCTTTATAAAATCTCACAGGTAAGATATATTGTATATATTGATATGTATGAAATGCAAAACTGAAGGGAACAGGTAGCAATTATTATCTCCCCTAGTGAGGGGATAAACCAGGAAATCAAGAGTAACAGAATTGGACGGGACTTTGGAAGTCTTCTAATTCAACCCCCTGTTCACGCAGGAGATCCTATACCATTCCAGACAAATGACTGTCTAATTTCTTCTAAAAACTTCCAGTGATGGAGCATTCATAACCTGTGGAGGAAACCTGTCCCACTGGTTAATTGTTCTTGTGTCAGGAAATTTCTCCTTAGTTCTAGGCTGCAAAAACAGAGGGAAAGAATCAAGATCACGTGAAGTATTAATACCACTTTACAATCCCTTGGTAAGGCCACACTTGGAATACTGCATTCAGTTTTGGTTGCCACAAAGTAAAAAAGATGTGGAGACTCTAGAAAGAGTGCAGAGAAGAGCAACAAAGAGGATTAGGGGACTGGAGGCTAATACTTATGAAGAACGGTTGCAAGAACTCGGCATGTCTAGTTTAATGAAAAGAAGGACTAGGGGAGACATGATAGCAGTGTTCCAATATCTCAGAGGTTGCCACAAAGAAGAGGGAGTCAAACTATTCTCCAAGGCACCTGAGGGTAGGACAAGAAGCAATGGGTGGGAACTAATCAAGGAGAGAAGCAACTTAGAACTAAGGAGAAATTTCCTGACAGTTAGAACAAATAATCAATGGAACAACTTGCCTCCAGAAGTTGTGAATGCTCCAACACTGGAAGTTTTTAAGAAGAGAGATTGGATAACCATTTGTCTGAAGTGGTGTACCTCCAAGATCCCTTCCAACTCTGTTATTCTGTTCTATTCTATTTTATTCTATTCTATTCGGAACAACTTGCCTATCAATGCTCCAACTATGGAAGTTTTTAAGAAGAGATGTGATTGGACAACAATTTGTCTGAAACGATAGAGTTTCCTGCCTGAATAGGGGTTGGACTAGAAGACCTCCAAGGTTCATTCCAACTCTTATTCTTTTCTTCTTCTCTTCTTGATTAGTTTTTAACCCACTGCTTCTTGTCCTGCCTTCAGGTGCTTTGGAGAATAGGTTTGACTCTTCTTTGTGGCAGCCCCTTAGATATTGTAACATTGCTATATGTCACCCTCTAGTCTTTCTTTTCATTAAACTACACATATTCCTATTCTTCCGAGAAAATGAGACTAGAATATGTCTTCTTCATAGCCTGTTTCCCTAAAATCAATCTTATTGATTAGGGTGCTTGGTGTTATAAATGGACTTAAGTAGAAATTAGATTCAATTTCAGTGATACATCAAAAAAGGGGCTAATCCAAACTAAGAATTGCAATTAAGTCATATCTATTGAATAACATTGCAGAATGTAGATTCACAATGTAAGTTATTGTATGTTCGTAAATGGAACCTGTGACTTTTCTCAGCCAAACTTATGGGGTTGCTTATATTAATTGAAAAAGAGGCAAATAAGCCAATCTTCCATTTATTTAGCATTTAGTGCATAGCAATCACAATAATGAGAGCTTTATTTAGATCTGAAAATGGAAGCCCATGGAAGAAAAGAGCTTGAAAAAAAATGTATGTATTGTTTGAGGTCTTTGAACGATGGTGCTGGAGAAGACTCCTTCGAGTCCCTTGGACTGCAAGGTGATCCAACTGGTCAGTCCTAGAAGAGATCAACCCTGACTGCTCTTGAGAAGGCCAGATCCTGAAGAGGAAACTCAAAGACTTTGGCCACCTGATGAGAAGGAAGGACTCCCTGAAGAAGAGCCTCATGCTGGGAAAGATGGAGGGCAAAAGAAGAAGGGGATGACAGAGAATGAGGTGGCTGGATGGAGTCACCAAAGCAGCCGGCATGAGCTTAAACGGACTCTGGGGGATGGTAGAGGACAGGAAGGCCTGGAGGAATGTTTCATTTCATTTCATTTATTTAGTTTGTCAAACATGTACAAGATAACAGGTATAAGTATAAACCTGGACATGAACAAGGAAATCAGTACAAATAAATGGGGACAATAAGACAGGGACAGTAGGCAACGCTGGTGCGCTTATGCACGCCCCCTTTACGTACCTCTTAGGAATGGGGTGAGGTCCACGGTAGACAATTTAAGGTTGAAGCTGTGGGGGTTAGAGGATGTAACATTAGAGTCAAGTAGAGCATTCCAGGCATTGACCACTCTGTTGCTGAAATCATATTTTTTGCAGTCAAATTTGGAGTGGTTTACCTTGAGTTTGTATCTATTGTTTGCCTGTGTATTATTGCGGTTAAAGCTGAAGTAGTCATTGGCAGGTAGGACATTGTAGCAGATAATTTTGTGTACTAAGCTAAGGTCAGACTATAGGCGGCATAGTTCCAGGGTGTCCAAGCCCAAAATTTCGAGCCTGGTGGCGTAAGGGATTCTATTGTGAACAGAGGAGTGGAGAACTCTTCTCGTGAAATACCTCTGGACCCGCTTAATTGTATTAATGTCCGATATGCATTGTGGATTCCAGGCAGATGAGCTCTATTCAAGAATTGGTCTGGCAAAGGTTTTGTATACCTGAGTTTGCAGTACAATATTACGGGAGAAGAAGTTTCGCAAGATTAGGTTAACAACTCTTAGTGCCTTTTTGGCATTGTCCATGGAGTCATGATGGGTCGGACACGACTTCACAACTAACAACAACATTGTTTTAAGAAAATATATTTTTCATGTCAGTAGAAAAATAACAAGGGATGTGGGGACTCAGGGGATAAGACGATGAGCTTGTCGAACAGAAAGGTCGGCAGTTCGACAGTTCGAATCCCTAGTGCCAAGTAACAGAGTGAGCTCCCATTACTTTCCCAGCTTCTGCCAACCTACCAGTTCGAAAGCACATAAAAATGGAAGTAGAAAAATAGGGACTACCTTTGGTGGGAGGGTAAGAGCATTCCGTGTGCCTTTGGCATTTAGTCATGCCAGCCACATGACCATGTAGACAGCTTTGGACAGTGCTGGATCTTCGGCTTTGAAACGGAGATGAGCACTGCCCCCTAGAGTTGGGAATGATTAGCACATACGATCAAGGGGAACCTTTACCTTTACCTTTAGAGACATTCCAGCTATAATCAACTAGCTGCACATTTTATTTCAGCTTGCCTATGGTTCATTTGCACCCAAGAAACATGGAACAAAGATGTCTGCTTCCTTTTACCGCATGGCTCCCAATGAAATCCTTCAGGTTGCAGGGATTATCCATCTGCTGAAGCACTTTGGATGGACCTGGGTTGGCCTTCTAATTCTGGATGATGACAGTGGAGACAATTTTCTCCGAGCCCTGGACCCACTTCTTTCTGAGAACGGGATCTGCTCTGCCTTTGTGGAGAGGTTTCCCAAACAGTCGTTTCTTTTTATGTTTCAAGGTCAGATAATCCAGTCCATACATATTTATTTGAATGACCTCAAAGTCAACACATTCATCTTCTATGGGGAAAGCATCTCAGCCATGCTTCTGTTTCTGTTTATGAGATTTATCGAGAATCGCCGTGGGAAAATGTGGATTATGACTGCTCAGATGGATTTAACTTTAACCAGTCTCCATTTACCTTCAGACCTGCAAATGTTCGATGGAGCGATTTCCTTCGCTATCCACTCCAATGAGCTGCCAGGATTCAACAGGTTCCTTTGGGCCTTCAAACCATTACAGATGAAACAAGCTAGGCTGTTGAAAGAGTTCTGGGAACAAAGCTTCAATTGTATTTCTTCAGAGAACAACCAACCAGTGGAAAGTGGTGAAGCATGTACTGGGAAGGAAGAAGGAAGAAACCTTCCTGGATATTTATTTGAAATGACCGGCCACAGCTACAGTATCTACAATGCAGTCTATGCGGTAGCCCATGCTCTTCATGGCATGAACTTACATAGGACTAAATACAGAAAAATAACAGAGAGTAGAATGGATGAACTTCAAGATCAAGACACCTGGAAGGTAATAACTTTTGGGGGACAACTGTTGCAGTCCTCCAGTGGCCAGTGGAGCTGGCAGCAGATTCGGACAATGAGAAGGTTGGGGAGGAACATGGGTCAGTCATGGAGTCTGGGGAAGGCTCTGATGAGGGCTCTGTGTCAGAGTCAGGGACAGACAATGGTGAAATGCAATTTTTTTTACTACTGGTTCTGTGGGAGTGGCTTGGTGGGCATGGCAGGGGAAGGATACTGCAAAATCTCCATTTCCTCCCCACTCTGGGCCAGCCAGAGGTGATATTTGCTGGTTCTCTGAACTACTCAAAATTTCTGCTACTGGTTCTCCAGAACTTGTCAGAACCTGCTGAATTTCACCCCTGGGGCCAGAGCCATATGTCAATTATCAGCTGCCTTCAGAGTCAAACATCAGTGAGGCAGACGAACAGCTGGAGCCTGTTCCCAGTGTGTGCTTGTGCAGAGTTGCCAGACAAAGGGAACAGCTAAAGAACAGGGGGTCTATCAACTTGAGAGTAAGGCCACAGGTGGACGATGAATGGCCCCTCCCAGAGAAAATAAAGTGAAAGGGGAGTTTGCAGGAGGCAATTAGTTTGATTGGTTTGTGACTCTCCGAGACTCCTTGCCATGTTGTGCAGACATCAGCCTAGCAGCTCTCTATGCCAGATAAGGTCTGTGACCATAAATCCTCCCTCGAAAGACTTTGCTGGATGTGAATGAGTAAGCCAGAAAGTCCAGTTGCCTCCTGAAAAAGCTTCTGTTATAATCCTGCAAGGCTCAAGCAAGCAAAAATGACAGGAAGAGTTACTTAGAGTAGTTTCTTTATTTTTGCTGACCTAAGGAGAGAAATCAGAGTAGAGCACACATTGACATGACTGTTAGGTATACCCTGTGAAAGGCGAGGATCAGAGATGGTATTCAGCTGGTTCTGAACAGTTCTGGCGAACCGGTAGCAGACATTTTGAGTAATTCGGAGAACTGGCAAATACCACCTCTGGCTGGCCCCACCTCAGAACTATTCACTGCCTCCCAAGTCCGAGCTGATTGGCTGGGTCTTCTTTTGTTGCCCTGCACAGGAGAATAGAGATGGAAAGCAGGTTAGTGGGGTGGGGAGGGAATGGGGATTTTTGCAGCATCCTTCTCCTGGAGTGGGGTGAGAATAGAGATTTTGCAGTATCCTTCCCTTGCTATGCCCACCAAGCCACGTGAAACAGAACTGCTAGTAAAAATGTTTAAATCCCACCACTGGCTAGGATGGGTCTACCCTGGCTCTCTTCCTGCACTCCAGAGATGCCAGGATGAACTACATCTTAGCTCGTTTGGAAAGATTTCCCCTTCCTCCTGTATCACAAACCCCACTCCTTTGTTTCTTCTTTATTTATCCCCTCTCTTTCTCTCTTTTTAATTTTTTTTTTTAGCTTCACTCATTTCTTCAAGGCCTTTCATTCAATAATTCACTTGGGGAAACGGTGTCCATCAACCCTCATGGAGAAGTGCTTTCTGGATTCGATATTACAAATTTTCTCATTTTCCCAAATCATTCCTACCATAAAGTTAAAATCGGAAAAATGGATCCTGAAGGTCTGGAAGGAAAAGAATTTGTGATTTGTGAACATTTAATTGTGTGGCCCAGATATTTTAAGCAGGTATAGATTTCGAGTGATTTTATTATTTTGGGGTGAAAGATTTGGAGGTTAAAAATATTGAGTTGGATTATACAGCCTGCTTTCAGATCCTTTAATCAGTTAAAATGAACTACCATATTTTTCGGAGTATAAGGCACACCTTATTCCCCCTAAAAGAAGGTGAAAATTTGGGTGTGTCTTATACACTGAATGTAGCCCCCCGTCTCCCACCCTTTGGCCTCTGTCTCCCAGAAATTTACCTCATTGCAGCAAATGGGGAAAATGGGGCTTGCGGAGGCTGCAATCGGCTATAGTAATATATGCAGTAATCCCTGCAGCCTGAAACAGCTGATGATCGGGAGGCCCAGGCTGAAATTGAAAGTGAAACTTGCTATTTGCTCCACCTGGCAAATTGCTGGGAGGCAGAGGCAGATTTTTTTTCTTGTGCTAATCAGACTGTTTGCTGCAAAGAGGTAAGTCAATAACTATAAATGCCTATAGAATGTTCAAATTATTAGATTCATTTTTTAAAGACTGCTTTATTATTGTTCTAGACAGCTTAACAAAATGAAAAAGCTTTTTAAAATAAATGCTTGATCTGAAGAGGCCCAGTGCTATGGTATCTTCTTTTAAATAGCAGAGAACAACTATACTTCCAGAAAGTACATCAATTTTAATAGCATGTGTACAAGTATAGTCTGAAATGTAACACTACAAACAGTATATATTGTCTGTACTGTTTGTTGCAAGGAGGCAAATTGCTGGGAGGCAGAAGTAGATTCTTTCCCTTGTTTTCCTCCCCAAAAGCTAGGTGCATCTTATACTTTGGAGTGTCTTATATTCTGAAAAATATGGTACATTATCACACTGATGATGTCTCCTCTAATTAGTAAGAATTAAGTCAAGTATAGCTGCCACTCTATTTCCCTTCTTTACCTTTGTATAAGATAAACCTATCAGCTAAGTATGTCAGGAACCTGTCTGATGACACACTCATTGCAGAGTTTGTTTCCCAGTTAATATCAGGATAGTTAAAGTCCCACATTACTACAGTGGTATGTTTCTCGCACACCTCAGCGAACTGATTAGCAAAAAGTTTATGATCCATTGATCTCTGCTACTCTATTTATGCAGGCAGATTGGAGGAGGTTTATCCAATATTACTCAACTCTTCTGTCTTGAATTATATCCTGGTTTATCAACAGATCTTGCCCCGTTCAGTGTGTAATAATCCCTGTCCTGCTGGCTATCAGAAGAAAAAGAAAGAAGGGCAGAAATTTTGCTGCTATGATTGTGATCTGTGTTCTGATGGGAAGATATCAAATATGTTGGGTAAATTATTCTGTTTTATTCTACTTTATCCTACCCCACCATATTCTACCCTACTGTAAAATCTTCCAGTATGAGGATCAGAATTGGAATCAATGAAGAAAACAAATCAGCTGCATATGTAAATAAAATTTACTATCAATTTTGCACTGAAACAAAGCAATACCGTATTTTTCGGAGTATAAGATGCACCGGAGTATAAGACGCACCAAGGTTTTGAAGAGGCAAATTTAAAAAAAACGTAGGTAGGTAGATAGAGGGATAGAGAGGGAGAGAAAGAGAGAGAAATACAGTAGGTAGGTAGGGAGAGAGAGAGCATAGTTAGGTAGGTAGGTAGATAAATAAAGGGAGAGAGAGAGAAATACAGTAGGTAGGAAGAAAGAGAGAGTAGGTAGGTTGATAGGTAGAGGGATAGAGAGAGAAAAAGATTTATATATATATATATATATATATATATATATATATATATATATATATATATATATATATATATATATATATATATATATATATATACACACACACACACACATACACACACACACACAAACACACATACATATATACACAAGTACATACATACAGTAGATAGATAGGTAGGTAGGTACATAGGTAGATAGAGGGAGGGAGGGAGAGAGAGAGAGAGAGAGAGAGAGAGAGAGAGAGAGAGAGAGAGAGAGAGAGAGATACAGTAAGTAGGTAGGGAGAGAGAGAGAGAGTAGGTAGGTAGATGTTTCCTGGTGTATTTATCCATACCCTTACTGGGATTTGAACCTGTGGCTTAGTGGCTAAGTCTCCTGCCTAAGATATAATACAGCCCAGGTTCAAATCCCAGTAAGGGTATGGCTAGCTGATGAGAGCTAACTAGCTCGAAATAGATCTATACTAGTCTCCCTTTATTTATTTATCAATACAAATACAACACAAATATAAAAAAAGGCAACATTAAAAATAAAAATATGGTTTTCTGCCTGCCTGGTCTTCTGTGATGAGCCGAAGGACAGAAAGAGGGAGTAGTGACCTTCCTCCCATATTTAGGCATACCAGGGGTTGTAACACAAATACATACCTATTTTCCTGGCTCAACTGATAAGGAGGCGAGCCTGTGGCTTAGTGACTAAGACTCTTGCCTAAGATATAATACAGCCCAGGTTCAAATCCCAGTAAGGGTATGGCTAGCTGATGAGAGCTAATTAGCTCGAAATAGATACTAGTCTCCCTTTATTTATTTATCAGTACAAATACAACACAAATATATATATATAAAAAGGCAACATTAAAAATAAAAATATGGTTTTCTGCCTGCATGGTCTTCTGTGATGAGCCGAAGGACAGAAAGAGGGAGTAGTGACCTTCCTCCCATATTTAGGCATACCAGGGGTTGTAACACAAATACATACCTATTTCCCTGGCTCAACTGATAAGGAAGAGAACCCGTGGCTTAGTGGCTAAGACTCTTGCCTAAGATATTTATCAGTACAAATACAACACACACACACACACACACACACATATACAAATATATATATTTGTGCTGTGTTTGTGCTGATAAATAAATAAAGGGAAACTAGTATAGATCTATTTAAAGCTATTTAGCTCTCATCAGCTAGCCGTACCCTTACTGGGATTCGAACCTGGGCTGTATTACATATTAGGTAGATGTATTAGCCACTAAGCCACAGGCTCTCCTCCTTATCAGCTGAGCCAGGAAAATAGGTATGTATTTGTGTTACAACCCCTGGTATGCCCAAATATGGGAGGGAACTCACTGCTTCCCCTTTCTGTCTTTCGGCTTTATAACAGATATGTAATGATCTCAGGGACTGTTTTTCAAACTTAGCCATTTTTAAAAATGTGGAAATTGACTCCCAAAACTCCCCAGCCAGAATTCTGAGAATGGAAATTCAAGTGGCCAAGTATGAAAAACACTGAATTAATCCAACATAAATGATATATTTCACTTGGTGCTACATCAATCATCATGATTAGATTCCATTATTCATTGCCTCTCTCCTGTTTTCAGACATGATTGCCTGTTCAGAATGTCCTGAAGACCAATATCCAAGTAAGGACAAAATTCGATGCATCCCCAAAATCATAACTTTCCTAAACTTTGAAGAACCTTTGGGGATCAGTTTAGTTGCGGTTGCTGTTTTATTTTCAGTCATTACTATGTTCATAGTTGGAATATTCATTAAGTATAAGGACACCCCTATTGTTAAAGCAAACAACAAGGACCTCTCCTACATTCTCCTCATCTCCCTTCTGCTTTGCTTCCTTTGCTCTTTCCTTTTCATGGGAAAACCTGTCCAAGTGATTTGCTTCCTCCGACAATCCGTGTTTGGCATTATCTTCTCTGTGGCCGTTTCTTCTGTGTTGGCCAAAACCATCATGGTTATAGCTGCATTCATGGCCACCAAACCAGGGTCTGGCATGAGAAAATGGTTGAGGAAAAGATTGTCCTTCTTAATTGTCTTCTTCTGCTCCTTCATTCAAGCAAGCATTTGTCTGGTGTGGATGATCACTTCTCCCCCCTTTCCAGAACTTAACATGCGATCAATGACTGAAGAGATCATAGCAGAATGTAATGAAGGGTCTGTTGTGATGTTTTACCTTGTCTTGGGCTATATGGGGCTTCTCTCTCTGGTCAGCTTCATGGTGGCTTTCCTGGCTAGGAACCTACCTGACACTTTCAATGAAGCCAAGTTCATCACTTTCAGCATGCTGGTGTTTTGTAGTGTTTGGTTGTCTTTTGTTCCCACATACTTGAGCACCAAAGGAAAGTATATGGTAGCTGTGGAGATCTTCTCCATCTTAGCTTCCAGTGCTGGGTTATTGGGATGTATCTTTTTCCCCAAATGCTTCATTATTTTGCTGAGGCCTGAGCTCAACAGCAAAGGACAACTTGTAAAGAAAAAACATTTTTGATTATTAAATTATGGATTGATGTATTTCTGCTGTGAAATTGAATTAAAAATCCTGTTCTAAAAATAAAAGCTGGGCTTGTTTATTAGCTTTACCAACTTTATCAATGTTGTATATTCTTGTCTTGTATAATAGCATGTGTTAAATTCTTATAAATGGAGTTGGACAATAAAGTATTTCACTGTTTCATGAGTGACACTACTTTTAATAATATTTGAGTTTAGATTATTTACCTGATCTATTTAATAAAGAGAATAATTAGGTCTTCTTTAAAAGTGATCTGTTTTCTAACCATTAACAATGATATAATTGTCTGGGTTCTGATGGGTGCCCTAATTAACTCATGAGCCTTGAGCCACATTTCAAAAGAAATCCAGTTATTTATTAGGAGCAATATGCTGGCATGTACCCAAGTGAAGTCAGCTCTGCACCACGTAATTTACGGCTCAACTATGATTCTGTTTCCCCCCTCCTCCCAGGTTTTGTCATAAATCACATTCTCCAATGGAGCATTTTCATGGGCTGTAAAAAAAAAAAAAACCGCCTCTCTGGCTGGCTCTGGTAACCTGAGATCCAACCTTGAGAATGTTATGCATGGAATACGCTTCCCACATACTTGAGCACCAAAGGAAAGTATATGGTAGCTGTGGAGATCTTCTCCATCTTAGCTTCCAGTGCTGGGTTATTGGGATGTATCTTTTTCCCCAAATGCTTCATTATTTTGCTGAGGCCTGAGCTCAACAGCAAAGGACAACTTGTAAAGAGAAACATTTCTGACTATTAAATCATGGCTTATGTTTATCTGCTATGGAATGGAATTCATAGAAGAAATTATCTTTTAAGAATCAAAATAGGGCTTGTGTATTATACAATACAATAGCAGAGTTGGAAGGGACCTTGGAGGTCTTCTAGTCCAACTCCCTGCCTAGGCAGGAAACATCTTTTTAAAAACTTCCAGTGTTGGGGCATTCACAACTTCTGGAGGCAAGCTGTTCCACTGATTAATTGTTTAACTGTCAGGAAATTTCTCCTCAGTTCTAAGTTGCTTCTCTCCTTGATTAGTTTCCACCCATTGCTTCTTGTTCTACCCTCAGGTGCCTTGGAGAATATTTTGATTCCCTTTTCTTTGTGGCAATCCCTGAGATATTGGAAGACTGCTATCATATCTCCCCTAGTCCTTCTTTTCATTAAATTAGACATATCCAATTCCTGCAACCATTCTTCCTATGTTTTAGCCTTCAGTCCCCTAAGCATCTTTGTTGCTCTTCTCTGCACTCTTTCTAGAATATCAACTTCCTTTTTACATCGTAGCGACCAAAACTGAATGCCGTATTCCAAATATGGCCTTACCAAGGCCTTATAAAGTGGTATTAACACTTCATGTGATCTTGATTCTTTCCCTCTGTTTATGTAGCCTAGAACTGTGTTGCCTTTTTTGGCATCTCCTGCACACTGCTGGCTTATATTTAAATGGTTGTCCACTAGGACTCCAAGATCCCTTTCACAGTTACTACTGTTGAGCAAGGTACCACCTATACTGTACCTGTGCATTTCGTTTTTGTTGCCTAAATGTAGAACCTTATTCTTTTCACCATTGAATTTCATTTTGTTAGATAGTGCCCAATGTTCAAGTTTGTCTGTCAAGTTTACTGATACTGTATATCCCTGACATGTATAAGATTGTGGATCAAATTTTTATGAATGGAAATGCAGAATAAAATATTTTACTTTATCATGAGCAACTCTGCTGTTAAAACAATATTTCCTTTTAGTTCTATTTACATGACCTGTTCAATCAATGGAATGTATCTCAGAAATAAATTTTGGAACTTATTGTCATAAAGAGAACCCTTAAGTCTTTGAGTTAAAAGGATGTCAAAATATCTCAGTAATAGAAATGCATTTGTATTTTCCCCAACTTATTCCTATCTCCTCTTCACTTAATTTCCAATTTCGAAGTTTGAGGAAGACAAATATTCACAACCATTTGTTAAAATTCATTTTCTCTCTGACCCCTAGAAGAAGTGGTGAAAAGTCAGAAAATAGTGGCAGGAAACAAATTGAGAAGAAAAAAAGAAAAGAAAAGGAAGGATAAAAAATGTTATAAACAAACACGGATTTTCTTAAAAGAAATTTGAAGTAAATGTAACAATGTACATTTAGTTACAACAAAAAGGTAGTTCTTAACTTATGACCATTTTTTGACTGACTGTTAAATGGTGAGGGAGAAAAGGGGGACTTATGACCCATGAATATATTTAGAGTCTTCTTCTTGTCAATCAGAAAGGTCGGCAGTTCGGCAGTTTGAATCTCTAGTGCTGCGTAATGGAGTGAGCTCCCGTTACTTGTCTAAGCTTCTGCCAACCTAGCACTTCGAAAGCATGTAAAAATGCAAGTAGAAAAATAGGAACCACCTTTGGTGGGAGGGTAACAGCGTTCCATGCACCTTCAGCATTTAGTCATGCCGGCCACATGACCACGGAGACGTCTTCGGACAGCTTTGAAATGGAGATGAGCACCGCCCCCTAGAGTCAGGAACAACTAGCACATATATGCGAGGGGAGCTTTTACCTTTACCTAGTGACATTTAGTTGCAACAAAAAGGTAGCTCTTAACATAGGATCATTTTTTTCACTGACATTTCAAAGTTATAATGGTGAGGTGGGGAAGCATGACCCATGTATTAGGGTGTGGCCTTTGAAACACCCTCCAATATCTCCCTCCAATATGTTCCCCTTTGGCCCTCCAATTTGGTTTTCAGCCCTGGTTGCTCTTTGCCATTGTCAAGACCATCCCATATGGCACGTTCAGCAAAAGAAACTCCCAGCTCTTAGATTGACCAAGACAGTAGCTTTAAGGGAAAGATCCATCTAGGCACAGCGGAAGGGGGCGGAGCTGCAGCCAGTGCAGCCAGAGCGTGTTTGCAGTAGTGCCTCCCGGTTTTATTCTATTTTATCAATTTTTAGTACTCCCGTTGTATCCTTTTTTATTTAATTAACCTTTTTGGGTGGAGATAACAGGCTGCCATCACTACCGGTCTGGTACACCAGATTTTCACTACCTCTTCTGCCATACCGGACTGGACCGGTAGGAACCCACCTCTGCTTTCATCCTTTATCCTACTGTCCCCATTTATTTGTACTCATTTCCCTTGTTCATGTCCATGTTTATACTTATACCTGTTGCAGTGACGTGCAGTGAGGTTTGTGGCTGGTGAGGCTGGTGACGTCATCAGGAAGGCGGGGAATGGGACCACGTGTGCAGGAGGCTGAGGCAGCCTCAGCCTCCTGCACACATGGTCCCATTCCCCACCTTCCTGAGTCAACATGAAGGGGACCGCGGCTAGCACTCCAGGTCCTGCGGCACACGCTCCGCGGTCCCCTTCATGTTGACTCAGGAAGGCAGGAGAATGAGACCATGTGTGCAGGAGGCTGAGGCAGCCTCCTGCACACGTGATCTCATTCCCTGCCTTCCTGAGTCAACATGAAGGGGACCGCGGAGCGTGTGCCGCAGGGACCATGGAGCGCAAGCCGCGGTCCCCTTCATGTTGACTCAGGAAGGTGGGGAATGGGACCATGTGTGCAGGAGGCTGAGGCTGCCTCAGCCTCCTGCACACGTGGTCCCATTCCCCGCCTTCCTGATGACGTCACCAGCCTCACCAGCCACAAACCTCACTGCACGTCACTGCAACAGGTATAAGTATAAACATGGACATGAACAAGGGAAATGAGTACAAATAAATGGGGACAGTAGGATAAAGGATGAAAGCAGAGGTGGGTTCCTACCGGTCCAGTCCGGTATGGCAGAAGAGGTAGTGAAAATCTGGTGTACCAGACCGGTAGTGATGGCAGCCTGTTATCTCCACCCAAAAAGGTTAATTAAATAAAAAAGGATACAACGGGAGTACTAAAAATTGATAAAATAGAATAAAACCGGGAGGCACTACTGCAAACACGCTCTGGCTGCACTGGCTGCAGCTCCGCCCCCTTCCGCTGTGCCTAGATGGATCTTTCCCTTAAAGCTACTGTCTTGGTCAATCTAAGAGCTGGGAGTTTCTTTTGCTGAACGTGCCATATGGGATGGTCTTGACAATGGCAAAGAGCAACCAGGGCTGAAAACCAAATTGGAGGGCCAAAGGGGAACATATTGGAGGGAGATATTGGAGGGTGTTTCAAAGGCCACACCCTAATACATGGGTCATGCTTCCCCACCTCACCATTATAACTTTGAAATGTCAGTGAAAAAAATGATCCTATGTTAAGAGCTACCTTTTTGTTGCAACTAAATGTCACTAGGTAAAGGTAAAAGCTCCCCTCGCATATATGTGCTAGTTGTTCCTGACTCTAGGGGGCGGTGCTCATCTCCATTTCAAAGCTGTCCGAAGACGTCTCCGTGGTCATGTGGCCGGCATGACTAAATGCTGAAGGTGCATGGAACGCTGTTACCCTCCCACCAAAGGTGGTTCCTATTTTTCTACTTGCATTTTTACATGCTTTCGAAGTGCTAGGTTGGCAGAAGCTTAGACAAGTAACGGGAGCTCACTCCATTACGCAGCACTAGAGATTCAAACTGCCGAACTGCCGACCTTTCTGATTGACAAGAAGAAGACTCTAAATATATTCATGGGTCATAAGTCCCCCTTTTCTCCCTCACCATTTAACAGTCAGTCAAAAAATGGTCATAAGTTAAGAACTACCTTTTTGTTGTAACTAAATGTACATTGTTACATTTACTTCAAATTTCTTTTAAGAAAATCCGTGTTTGTTTATAACATTTTTTATCCTTCCTTTTCTTTTCTTTTTTTCTTCTCAATTTGTTTCCTGCCACTATTTTCTGACTTTTCACCACTTCTTCTAGGGGTCAGAGAGAAAATGAATTTTAACAAATGGTTGTGAATATTTGTCTTCCTCAAACTTCGAAATTGGAAATTAAGTGAAGAGGAGATAGGAATAAGTTGGGGAAAATACAAATGCATTTCTATTACTGAGATATTTTGACATCCTTTTAACTCAAAGACTTAAGGGTTCTCTTTATGACAATAAGTTCCAAAATTTATTTCTGAGATACATTCCATTGATTGAACAGGTCATGTAAATAGAACTAAAAGGAAATATTGTTTTAACAGCAGAGTTGCTCATGATAAAGTAAAATATTTTATTCTGCATTTCCATTCATAAAAATTTGATCCACAATCTTATACATGTCAGGGATATACAGTATCAGTAAACTTGACAGACAAACTTGAACATTGGGCACTATCTAACAAAATGAAATTCAATGGTGAAAAGAATAAGGTTCTACATTTAGGCAACAAAAACGAAATGCACAGGTACAGTATAGGTGGTACCTTGCTCAACAGTAGTAACTGTGAAAGGGATCTTGGAGTCCTAGTGGACAACCATTTAAATATAAGCCAGCAGTGTGCAGGAGATGCCAAAAAAGGCAACACAGTTCTAGGCTACATAAACAGAGGGAAAGAATCAAGATCACATGAAGTGTTAATACCACTTTATAAGGCCTTGGTAAGGCCATATTTGGAATACGGCATTCAGTTTTGGTCGCTACGATGTAAAAAGGAAGTTGATATTCTAGAAAGAGTGCAGAGAAGAGCAACAAAGATGCTTAGGGGACTGAAGGCTAAAACATAGGAAGAATGGTTGCAGGAATTGGATATGTCTAATTTAATGAAAAGAAGGACTAGGGGAGATATGATAGCAGTCTTCCAATATCTCAGGGATTGCCACAAAGAAAAGGGAATCAAAATATTCTCCAAGGCACCTGAGGGTAGAACAAGAAGCAATGGGTGGAAACTAATCAAGGAGAGAAGCAACTTAGAACTGAGGAGAAATTTCCTGACAGTTAAACAATTAATCAGTGGAACAGCTTGCCTCCAGAAGTTGTGAATGCCCCAACACTGGAAGTTTTTAAAAAGATGTTTCCTGCCTAGGCAGGGAGTTGGACTAGAAGACCTCCAAGGTCCCTTCCAACTCTGCTATTGTATTGTATAATACACAAGCCCTATTTTGATTCTTAAAAGATAATTTCTTCTATGAATTCCATTCCATAGCAGATAAACATAAGCCATGATTTAATAGTCAGAAATGTTTCTCTTTACAAGTTGTCCTTTGCTGTTGAGCTCAGGCCTCAGCAAAATAATGAAGCATTTGGGGAAAAAGATACATCCCAATAACCCAGCACTGGAAGCTAAGATGGAGAAGATCTCCACAGCTACCATATACTTTCCTTTGGTGCTCAAGTATGTGGGAAGCGTATTCCATGCATAACATTCTCAAGGTTGGATCTCAGGTTACCAGAGCCAGCCAGAGAGGCGGTTTTTTTTTTTTTACAGCCCATGAAAATGCTCCATTGGAGAATGTGATTTATGACAAAACCTGGGAGGAGGGGGGAAACAGAATCATAGTTGAGCCGTAAATTACGTGGTGCAGAGCTGACTTCACTTGGGTACATGCCAGCATATTGCTCCTAATAAATAACTGGATTTCTTTTGAAATGTGGCTCAAGGCTCATGAGTTAATTAGGGCACCCATCAGAACCCAGACAATTATATCATTGTTAATGGTTAGAAAACAGATCACTTTTAAAGAAGACCTAATTATTCTCTTTATTAAATAGATCAGGTAAATAATCTAAACTCAAATATTATTAAAAGTAGTGTCACTCATGAAACAGTGAAATACTTTATTGTCCAACTCCATTTATAAGAATTTAACACATGCTATTATACAAGACAAGAATATACAACATTGATAAAGTTGGTAAAGCTAATAAACAAGCCCAGCTTTTATTTTTAGAACAGGATTTTTAATTCAATTTCACAGCAGAAATACATCAATCCATAATTTAATAATCAAAAATGTTTTTTCTTTACAAGTTGTCCTTTGCTGTTGAGCTCAGGCCTCAGCAAAATAATGAAGCATTTGGGGAAAAAGATACATCCCAATAACCCAGCACTGGAAGCTAAGATGGAGAAGATCTCCACAGCTACCATATACTTTCCTTTGGTGCTCAAGTATGTGGGAACAAAAGACAACCAAACACTACAAAACACCAGCATGCTGAAAGTGATGAACTTGGCTTCATTGAAAGTGTCAGGTAGGTTCCTAGCCAGGAAAGCCACCATGAAGCTGACCAGAGAGAGAAGCCCCATATAGCCCAAGACAAGGTAAAACATCACAACAGACCCTTCATTACATTCTGCTATGATCTCTTCAGTCATTGATCGCATGTTAAGTTCTGGAAAGGGGGGAGAAGTGATCATCCACACCAGACAAATGCTTGCTTGAATGAAGGAGCAGAAGAAGACAATTAAGAAGGACAATCTTTTCCTCAACCATTTTCTCATGCCAGACCCTGGTTTGGTGGCCATGAATGCAGCTATAACCATGATGGTTTTGGCCAACACAGAAGAAACGGCCACAGAGAAGATAATGCCAAACACGGATTGTCGGAGGAAGCAAATCACTTGGACAGGTTTTCCCATGAAAAGGAAAGAGCAAAGGAAGCAAAGCAGAAGGGAGATGAGGAGAATGTAGGAGAGGTCCTTGTTGTTTGCTTTAACAATAGGGGTGTCCTTATACTTAATGAATATTCCAACTATGAACATAGTAATGACTGAAAATAAAACAGCAACCGCAACTAAACTGATCCCCAAAGGTTCTTCAAAGTTTAGGAAAGTTATGATTTTGGGGATGCATCGAATTTTGTCCTTACTTGGATATTGGTCTTCAGGACATTCTGAACAGGCAATCATGTCTGAAAACAGGAGAGAGGCAATGAATAATGGAATCTAATCATGATGATTGATGTAGCACCAAGTGAAATATATCATTTATGTTGGATTAATTCAGTGTTTTTCATACTTGGCCACTTGAATTTCCATTCTCAGAATTCTGGCTGGGGAGTTTTGGGAGTCAATTTCCACATTTTTAAAAATGGCTAAGTTTGAAAAACAGTCCCTGAGATCATTACATATCTGTTATAAAGCCGAAAGACAGAAAGGGGAAGCAGTGAGTTCCCTCCCATATTTGGGCATACCAGGGGTTGTAACACAAATACATACCTATTTTCCTGGCTCAGCTGATAAGGAGGAGAGCCTGTGGCTTAGTGGCTAATACATCTACCTAATATGTAATACAGCCCAGGTTCGAATCCCAGTAAGGGTACGGCTAGCTGATGAGAGCTAAATAGCTTTAAATAGATCTATACTAGTTTCCCTTTATTTATTTATCAGCACAAACACAGCACAAATATATATATTTGTATATGTGTGTGTGTGTGTGTGTGTGTGTTGTATTTGTACTGATAAATATCTTAGGCAAGAGTCTTAGCCACTAAGCCACGGGTTCTCTTCCTTATCAGTTGAGCCAGGGAAATAGGTATGTATTTGTGTTACAACCCCTGGTATGCCTAAATATGGGAGGAAGGTCACTACTCCCTCTTTCTGTCCTTCGGCTCATCACAGAAGACCATGCAGGCAGAAAACCATATTTTTATTTTTAATGTTGCCTTTTTATATATATATATTTGTGTTGTATTTGTACTGATAAATAAATAAAGGGAGACTAGTATCTATTTCGAGCTAATTAGCTCTCATCAGCTAGCCATACCCTTACTGGGATTTGAACCTGGGCTGTATTATATCTTAGGCAAGAGTCTTAGTCACTAAGCCACAGGCTCGCCTCCTTATCAGTTGAGCCAGGAAAATAGGTATGTATTTGTGTTACAACCCCTGGTATGCCTAAATATGGGAGGAAGGTCACTACTCCCTCTTTCTGTCCTTCGGCTCATCACAGAAGACCAGGCAGGCAGAAAACCATATTTTTATTTTTAATGTTGCCTTTTTTTATATTTGTGTTGTATTTGTATTGATAAATAAATAAAGGGAGACTAGTATAGATCTATTTCGAGCTAGTTAGCTCTCATCAGCTAGCCATACCCTTACTGGGATTTGAACCTGGGCTGTATTATATCTTAGGCAGGAGACTTAGCCACTAAGCCACAGGTTCAAATCCCAGTAAGGGTATGGATAAATACACCAGGAAACATCTACCTACCTACTCTCTCTCTCTCTCCCTACCTACTTACTGTATCTCTCTCTCTCTCTCTCTCTCTCTCTCTCTCTCTCTCTCTCTCTCTCTCTCTCTCCCTCCCTCCCTCTATCTACCTATGTACCTACCTACCTATCTATCTACTGTATGTATGTACTTGTGTATATATGTATGTGTGTTTGTGTGTGTGTGTGTATGTGTGTGTGTGTGTGTATATATATATATATATATATATATATATATATATATATATATATATATATATATATATATATATATATATATATATATATATATAAATCTTTTTCTCTCTCTATCCCTCTACCTATCAACCTACCTACTCTCTCTTTCTTCCTACCTACTGTATTTCTCTCTCTCTCCCTTTATTTATCTACCTACCTACCTAACTATGCTCTCTCTCTCCCTACCTACCTACTGTATTTCTCTCTCTTTCTCTCCCTCTCTATCCCTCTATCTACCTACCTACGTTTTTTTTAAATTTGCCTCTTCAAAACCTTGGTGCGTCTTATACTCCGGTGCATCTTATACTCCGAAAAATACGGTATTGCTTTGTTTCAGTGCAAAATTGATAGTAAATTTTATTTACATATGCAGCTGATTTGTTTTCTTCATTGATTCCAATTCTGATCCTCATACTGGAAGATTTTACAGTAGGGTAGAATATGGTGGGGTAGGATAAAGTAGAATAAAACAGAATAATTTACCCAACATATTTGATATCTTCCCATCAGAACACAGATCACAATCATAGCAGCAAAATTTCTGCCCTTCTTTCTTTTTCTTCTGATAGCCAGCAGGACAGGGATTATTACACACTGAACGGGGCAAGATCTGTTGATAAACCAGGATATAATTCAAGACAGAAGAGTTGAGTAATATTGGATAAACCTCCTCCAATCTGCCTGCATAAATAGAGTAGCAGAGATCAATGGATCATAAACTTTTTGCTAATCAGTTCGCTGAGGTGTGCGAGAAACATACCACTGTAGTAATGTGGGACTTTAACTATCCTGATATTAACTGGGAAACAAACTCTGCAATGAGTGTGTCATCAGACAGGTTCCTGACATACTTAGCTGATAGGTTTATCTTATACAAAGGTAAAGAAGGGAAATAGAGTGGCAGCTATACTTGACTTAATTCTTACTAATTAGAGGAGACATCATCAGTGTGATAATGTACCATATTTTTCAGAATATAAGACACTCCAAAGTATAAGATGCACCTAGCTTTTGGGGAGGAAAACAAGGGAAAGAATCTACTTCTGCCTCCCAGCAATTTGCCTCCTTGCAACAAACAGTACAGACAATATATACTGTTTGTAGTGTTACATTTCAGACTATACTTGTACACATGCTATTAAAATTGATGTACTTTCTGGAAGTATAGTTGTTCTCTGCTATTTAAAAGAAGATACCATAGCACTGGGCCTCTTCAGATCAAGCATTTATTTTAAAAAGCTTTTTCATTTTGTTAAGCTGTCTAGAACAATAATAAAGCAGTCTTTAAAAAATGAATCTAATAATTTGAACATTCTATAGGCATTTATAGTTATTGACTTACCTCTTTGCAGCAAACAGTCTGATTAGCACAAGAAAAAAAAATCTGCCTCTGCCTCCCAGCAATTTGCCAGGTGGAGCAAATAGCAAGTTTCACTTTCAATTTCAGCCTGGGCCTCCCGATCATCAGCTGTTTCAGGCTGCAGGGATTACTGCATATATTACTATAGCCGATTGCAGCCTCCGCAAGCCCCATTTTCCCCATTTGCTGCAATGAGGTAAATTTCTGGGAGACAGAGGCCAAAGGGTGGGAGACGGGGGGCTACATTCAGTGTATAAGACACACCCAAATTTTCACCTTCTTTTAGGGGGAATAAGGTGTGCCTTATACTCCGAAAAATATGGTAGTTCATTTTAACTGATTAAAGGATCTGAAAGCAGGCTGTATAATCCAACTCAATATTTTTAACCTCCAAATCTTTCACCCCAAAATAATAAAATCACTCGAAATCTATACCTGCTTAAAATATCTGGGCCACACAATTAAATGTTCACAAATCACAAATTCTTTTCCTTCCAGACCTTCAGGATCCATTTTTCCGATTTTAACTTTATGGTAGGAATGATTTGGGAAAATGAGAAAATTTGTAATATCGAATCCAGAAAGCACTTCTCCATGAGGGTTGATGGACACCGTTTCCCCAAGTGAATTATTGAATGAAAGGCCTTGAAGAAATGAGTGAAGCTAAAAAAAAAAATTAAAAAGAGAGAAAGAGAGGGGATAAATAAAGAAGAAACAAAGGAGTGGGGTTTGTGATACAGGAGGAAGGGGAAATCTTTCCAAACGAGCTAAGATGTAGTTCATCCTGGCATCTCTGGAGTGCAGGAAGAGAGCCAGGGTAGACCCATCCTAGCCAGTGGTGGGATTTAAACATTTTTACTAGCAGTTCTGTTTCACGTGGCTTGGTGGGCATAGCAAGGGAAGGATACTGCAAAATCTCTATTCTCACCCCACTCCAGGAGAAGGATGCTGCAAAAATCCCCATTCCCTCCCCACCCCACTAACCTGCTTTCCATCTCTATTCTCCTGTGCAGGGCAACAAAAGAAGACCCAGCCAATCAGCTCGGACTTGGGAGGCAGTGAATAGTTCTGAGGTGGGGCCAGCCAGAGGTGGTATTTGCCAGTTCTCCGAATTACTCAAAATGTCTGCTACCGGTTCGCCAGAACTGTTCAGAACCAGCTGAATACCATCTCTGATCCTCGCCTTTCACAGGGTATACCTAACAGTCATGTCAATGTGTGCTCTACTCTGATTTCTCTCCTTAGGTCAGCAAAAATAAAGAAACTACTCTAAGTAACTCTTCCTGTCATTTTTGCTTGCTTGAGCCTTGCAGGATTATAACAGAAGCTTTTTCAGGAGGCAACTGGACTTTCTGGCTTACTCATTCACATCCAGCAAAGTCTTTCGAGGGAGGATTTATGGTCACAGACCTTATCTGGCATAGAGAGCTGCTAGGCTGATGTCTGCACAACATGGCAAGGAGTCTCGGAGAGTCACAAACCAATCAAACTAATTGCCTCCTGCAAACTCCCCTTTCACTTTATTTTCTCTGGGAGGGGCCATTCATCGTCCACCTGTGGCCTTACTCTCAAGTTGATAGACCCCCTGTTCTTTAGCTGTTCCCTTTGTCTGGCAACTCTGCACAAGCACACACTGGGAACAGGCTCCAGCTGTTCGT
The DNA here is from genome assembly GCA_029891615.1 of Natrix natrix natrix. Lineage (NCBI taxonomy): Eukaryota > Metazoa > Chordata > Lepidosauria > Squamata > Natricidae > Natrix > Natrix natrix. The sequence goes on along the minus strand of JAKRSK010005300.1, from coordinate 404,241 downwards.
CTGCCTCACTGATGTTTGACTCTGAAGGCAGCTGATAATTGACATATGGCTCTGGCCCCAGGGGTGAAATTCAGCAGGTTCTGACAAGTTCTGGAGAACCAGTAGCAGAAATTTTGAGTAGTTCAGAGAACCAGCAAATATCACCTCTGGCTGGCCCAGAGTGGGGAGGAAATGGAGATTTTGCAGTATCCTTCCCCTGCCATGCCCACCAAGCCACTCCCACAGAACCAGTAGTAAAAAAAATTGCATTTCACCATTGTCTGTCCCTGACTCTGACACAGAGCCCTCATCAGAGCCTTCCCCAGACTCCATGACTGACCCATGTTCCTCCCCAACCTTCTCATTGTCCGAATCTGCTGCCAGCTCCACTGGCCACTGGAGGACTGCAACAGTTGTCCCCCAAAAGTTATTACCTTCCAGGTGTCTTGATCTTGAAGTTCATCCATTCTACTCTCTGTTATTTTTCTGTATTTAGTCCTATGTAAGTTCATGCCATGAAGAGCATGGGCTACCGCATAGACTGCATTGTAGATACTGTAGCTGTGGCCGGTCATTTCAAATAAATATCCAGGAAGGTTTCTTCCTTCTTCCTTCCCAGTACATGCTTCACCACTTTCCACTGGTTGGTTGTTCTCTGAAGAAATACAATTGAAGCTTTGTTCCCAGAACTCTTTCAACAGCCTAGCTTGTTTCATCTGTAATGGTTTGAAGGCCCAAAGGAACCTGTTGAATCCTGGCAGCTCATTGGAGTGGATAGCGAAGGAAATCGCTCCATCGAACATTTGCAGGTCTGAAGGTAAATGGAGACTGGTTAAAGTTAAATCCATCTGAGCAGTCATAATCCACATTTTCCCACGGCGATTCTCGATAAATCTCATAAACAGAAACAGAAGCATGGCTGAGATGCTTTCCCCATAGAAGATGAATGTGTTGACTTTGAGGTCATTCAAATAAATATGTATGGACTGGATTATCTGACCTTGAAACATAAAAAGAAACGACTGTTTGGGAAACCTCTCCACAAAGGCAGAGCAGATCCCGTTCTCAGAAAGAAGTGGGTCCAGGGCTCGGAGAAAATTGTCTCCACTGTCATCATCCAGAATTAGAAGGCCAACCCAGGTCCATCCAAAGTGCTTCAGCAGATGGATAATCCCTGCAACCTGAAGGATTTCATTGGGAGCCATGCGGTAAAAGGAAGCAGACATCTTTGTTCCATGTTTCTTGGGTGCAAATGAACCATAGGCAAGCTGAAATAAAATGTGCAGCTAGTTGATTATAGCTGGAATGTCTCTAAAGGTAAAGGTAAAGGTTCCCCTTGATCGTATGTGCTAATCATTCCCAACTCTAGGGGGCAGTGCTCATCTCCGTTTCAAAGCCGAAGATCCAGCACTGTCCAAAGCTGTCTACATGGTCATGTGGCTGGCATGACTAAATGCCAAAGGCACACGGAATGCTCTTACCCTCCCACCAAAGGTAGTCCCTATTTTTCTACTTCCATTTTTATGTGCTTTCGAACTGGTAGGTTGGCAGAAGCTGGGAAAGTAATGGGAGCTCACTCTGTTACTTGGCACTAGGGATTCGAACTGTCGAACTGCCGACCTTTCTGTTCGACAAGCTCATCGTCTTATCCCCTGAGTCCCCACATCCCTTGTTATTTTTCTACTGACATGAAAAATATATTTTCTTAAAACAATGTTGTTGTTAGTTGTGAAGTCGTGTCCGACCCATCATGACTCCATGGACAATGCCAAAAAGGCACTAAGAGTTGTTAACCTAATCTTGCGAAACTTCTTCTCCCGTAATATTGTACTGCAAACTCAGGTATACAAAACCTTTGCCAGACCAATTCTTGAATAGAGCTCATCTGCCTGGAATCCACAATGCATATCGGACATTAATACAATTAAGCGGGTCCAGAGGTATTTCACGAGAAGAGTTCTCCACTCCTCTGTTCACAATAGAATCCCTTACGCCACCAGGCTCGAAATTTTGGGCTTGGACACCCTGGAACTATGCCGCCTATAGTCTGACCTTAGCTTAGTACACAAAATTATCTGCTACAATGTCCTACCTGCCAATGACTACTTCAGCTTTAACCGCAATAATACACAGGCAAACAATAGATACAAACTCAAGGTAAACCACTCCAAATTTGACTGCAAAAAATATGATTTCAGCAACAGAGTGGTCAATGCCTGGAATGCTCTACTTGACTCTAATGTTACATCCTCTAACCCCCACAGCTTCAACCTTAAATTGTCTACCGTGGACCTCACCCCATTCCTAAGAGGTACGTAAAGGGGGCGTGCATAAGCGCACCAGCGTTGCCTACTGTCCCTGTCTTATTGTCCCCATTTATTTGTACTGATTTCCTTGTTCATGTCCAGGTTTATACTTATACCTGTTATCTTGTACATGTTTGACAAACTAAATAAATGAAATGAAATGAAACATTCCTCCAGGCCTTCCTGTCCTCTACCATCCCCCAGAGTCCGTTTAAGCTCATGCCGGCTGCTTTGGTGACTCCATCCAGCCACCTCATTCTCTGTCATCCCCTTCTTCTTTTGCCCTCCATCTTTCCCAGCATGAGGCTCTTCTTCAGGGAGTCCTTCCTTCTCATCAGGTGGCCAAAGTCTTTGAGTTTCCTCTTCAGGATCTGGCCTTCTCAAGAGCAGTCAGGGTTGATCTCTTCTAGGACTGACCAGTTGGATCACCTTGCAGTCCAAGGGACTCGAAGGAGTCTTCTCCAGCACCATCGTTCAAAGACCTCAAACAATACATACATTTTTTTTCAAGCTCTTTTCTTCCATGGGCTTCCATTTTCAGATCTAAATAAAGCTCTCATTATTGTGATTGCTATGCACTAAATGCTAAATAAATGGAAGATTGGCTTATTTGCCTCTTTTTCAATTAATATAAGCAACCCCATAAGTTTGGCTGAGAAAAGTCACAGGTTCCATTTACGAACATACAATAACTTACATTGTGAATCTACATTCTGCAATGTTATTCAATAGATATGACTTAATTGCAATTCTTAGTTTGGATTAGCCCCTTTTTTGATGTATCACTGAAATTGAATCTAATTTCTACTTAAGTCCATTTATAACACCAAGCACCCTAATCAATAAGATTGATTTTAGGGAAACAGGCTATGAAGAAGACATATTCTAGTCTCATTTTCTCGGAAGAATAGGAATATGTGTAGTTTAATGAAAAGAAAGACTAGAGGGTGACATATAGCAATGTTACAATATCTAAGGGGCTGCCACAAAGAAGAGTCAAACCTATTCTCCAAAGCACCTGAAGGCAGGACAAGAAGCAGTGGGTTAAAAACTAATCAAGAAGAGAAGAAGAAAAGAATAAGAGTTGGAATGAACCTTGGAGGTCTTCTAGTCCAACCCCTATTCAGGCAGGAAACTCTATCGTTTCAGACAAATTGTTGTCCAATCACATCTCTTCTTAAAAACTTCCATAGTTGGAGCATTGATAGGCAAGTTGTTCCGAATAGAATAGAATAAAATAGAATAGAACAGAATAACAGAGTTGGAAGGGATCTTGGAGGTACACCACTTCAGACAAATGGTTATCCAATCTCTCTTCTTAAAAACTTCCAGTGTTGGAGCATTCACAACTTCTGGAGGCAAGTTGTTCCATTGATTATTTGTTCTAACTGTCAGGAAATTTCTCCTTAGTTCTAAGTTGCTTCTCTCCTTGATTAGTTCCCACCCATTGCTTCTTGTCCTACCCTCAGGTGCCTTGGAGAATAGTTTGACTCCCTCTTCTTTGTGGCAACCTCTGAGATATTGGAACACTGCTATCATGTCTCCCCTAGTCCTTCTTTTCATTAAACTAGACATGCCGAGTTCTTGCAACCGTTCTTCATAAGTATTAGCCTCCAGTCCCCTAATCCTCTTTGTTGCTCTTCTCTGCACTCTTTCTAGAGTCTCCACATCTTTTTTACTTTGTGGCAACCAAAACTGAATGCAGTATTCCAAGTGTGGCCTTACCAAGGGATTGTAAAGTGGTATTAATACTTCACGTGATCTTGATTCTTTCCCTCTGTTTTTGCAGCCTAGAACTAAGGAGAAATTTCCTGACACAAGAACAATTAACCAGTGGGACAGGTTTCCTCCACAGGTTATGAATGCTCCATCACTGGAAGTTTTTAGAAGAAATTAGACAGTCATTTGTCTGGAATGGTATAGGATCTCCTGCGTGAACAGGGGGTTGAATTAGAAGACTTCCAAAGTCCCGTCCAATTCTGTTACTCTTGATTTCCTGGTTTATCCCCTCACTAGGGGAGATAATAATTGCTACCTGTTCCCTTCAGTTTTGCATTTCATACATATCAATATATACAATATATCTTACCTGTGAGATTTTATAAAGACTGATGATATTTGACATGAAGAATGAGATATCAGCACCAAATCCTCCAATGATGGCCACAACCAGATTCTCTTTGGCGTTACATCTGTAGTTGAAAGCCAACTGATCAGATCGGAAGAGCAGTTCCAAAGTGGATCGGTAAGTCAGCTGGGCATCAAAATAGTTATCACAGATGAAAAATCCCAGGGTAATGTTAGATAAGAGTTTTGGATTTGAATTGATCTGTTTCACCGCAAATGCCAAACTCAGGGAATGCTGATAAAACTTTAAAACAGCCCTGAAAACATAATTCAGGCATAAGTGAAATATCGAGGATTGAGGCAAGTCAAATGCATTGTGTGAAGCAACAATAACAACTACACTATGAAACTTTCACATTGTGATGAGCATCAGATATAAAGACCAATGAGAAGCATTTGGTAGATGATGAAACTACCTCAACAACTGGGCTAGTTTGCCAGAAACCATGATGTGCAATTCAATTGTAGAGATGGAAATAATGGAGGAGAGGAGAGAGAGGAGGAAGAGGAAGAGGAGGAGAAGAAGGAGGAGGAGGAGGAGGAGGAGGAGGAGGAGGAGGAGGAGGAGGAGAAGAAGAAGAAGAAGAAGAAGAAGAAGAAGAAGAAGAAGAAGAAGAAGAAGAAGAAGAAGAAGAAGAAGAAAGAAAGAAAGAAAGAAAGAAAGAAAGAAAGAAAGAAAGAAAGAAAGAAAGAAAGAAAGAAAGAAAGAAAGAAAGGAAAAGAAGAAGATGATCCTTCTCCTTAATTTTAAGTGTTAATCTATTCATTTCTGCATATTCCAATTTTTTTTTCATTACATTTTCCTCTGTAGGAATCTCTTCGCTTTTCCACTGTTGTGCAAACACAATTCTAGTTGCTGTTAACACGTGCAAAATTAAATATGTATTCCCTTTATTGTATCTGAGAGGAATTATTGAGTCTGTCATCTGCACCTCCATAACTGTCTGGTTTGGTTCTGCAGCCCAACAAGAAAGACACAGACTTCAGAGGATAATCAGAATTGCAGAAAAAACAATTACTACCAACCTGCCTTCCACTGAGGACCTGTACACTGCATGATTCAAACTGAAGTCTGTGAAAATATATACAGACCCCTCACATCCTGGACATAAATTGTTTCAACTCCTACTCTCAAAACGACACTATAGAGCACTGCACACCAAGACAACTAGACACAAGAACAGTTTTTTCCCGAACGCCATCTCTCTGCTAAACAAATAATCCCCTCACCACTGTCAAACTATTCACTAAGGCTGCATTACTATTACTATTAGTCTTCTCATTGTTCCTATCACCCATCTCCTGCCACTTATGATTGCAGGACAGTAACTTTATTGCTTTTGTCCTTACAATTTATCTTGATATTGATTGTTTCCTGATTGCTTATTTGTACCCTAAGACTATCATTAATTGTTGTACCTTATGATTCTTGACGAATGTATCTTGGCTTTTTATGTACACTGAGAGCATATGCACCAAAGACAAATTCCTTGTGTGTCCAATCACACGTGGCCAACAAAGAATTCTATTCTATTCTATTCTATTCTATTCTATTCTATTTTATTCCATTCCATTCCATTTAGTGCTGTACCTTATGACTCTTGACGAATGCATCTTGTTCACTGAGAGCATATGCTTCAAAGACAAATTCCTTGTGTCTCTAATCCATTCCATTATACTGTTCTGTTGTGTACTATTCTATTCTGTTCTATTCTATTCTATTCTATTCTATTCCATTATTCTGTTCTGTTCTGTTCTATTCCGTTCCATTCCATTCCATTCCATTATTCTGTTCTGTTCTATTCTATTCCATTCCATTATTCTGTTCTGTTCTGTTCTGTTCCATTCCATTCCATTATTCTGTTCTGTTCTGTTCCATTCCATTCCACTATTCTGTTCTGTTGTGTACTATTCTATTATGTTCTATTCTGTACTCTTCTATCCTATCAACCATCCTGCAGTTTCAAATGACATGTGGAAAGAAAAAAAGGAAAAGAGAATTTCTTACAGCGGTGGCATAGATGATTTCTGTGAAGGATGCTCATCAAAAGAGAGCTCCTCCAGTACATATACAATCTGAGCTGTGATCCCACCAATGATGAGGTTTCCTGGCTTGTACCATTTGTGAAGGATCGGCAACGGATCGCTTCTGGGGCAAGACATCGCTTCAGCCTGACCTTTCAAGTCAACCAGCAACCAGAGTAGGAACATTACCCTCCACATTTTCTTCAGAGGAGGTTCTTTGTACCCATTCACAATCCCAACCCTGCGTACGGTGGGACGATTTTCCATCAGCTATAAAATCTGGGAACACGTTCAGGTAATTCGTTTAGTTAAGTTTATTGTCATCGCACATTGTACAATGAAATTAAATGCAGTCTTCAGCGTGCTTTATAACTATAAAAATGAAAACACAAAGACATATCCTTCACATTCTATATAATTGAAATTGAAAAACCCGAAAGTTTTGAACTTGCTTAAGGCAGCAGGAGCTATAAAGCTCTTCCAAAGAGGGGAGAGGGGTAACCCACAATCGCCTGGGCAATGACGTTGACCCTCTGGAGCAATGTCCTATCTGCCATACACAGATGCAGGAAGTTAAAATACTCTGCAGCAGTAGTGCAGCAGTAGAAGGCCACCGGCAGTTTTTTCTTTTTAATTCATTCTTATTCAGCATTTTTAAACATTAAAACCACAATTACACTTTTACAGCTTTCCGCTATCGGTATTCTTTTTTCCCTAGATTCTAATTTTCCATTCAACGGCCTGTTGTTTCATACATACTGTTTCATACTCCTTGTTTCATATTTATTCTTTTTACAATATATACAACATATATACTACATTTAGATCTCTATTGGTTTTTGAATATATACCATCTCCTTTTGCTATATTTTCTATACAGTCATTATGCATTAATTTTACAGTACATCTCTTTTTGAGCCAATTATACCACCTGTTCCGTATCTTATAAGACTCTGTTTCCAGTCTATCCCTTAGTTCCATCATTAATTTGGAAATGGATAAATCACCAGCAGTTTTTCATTCAGTTGTTGTGTCCTGAGAAGTCTCAGGTTGTAGCATCTCAGCTGGGTCCTTTTGACCAGTGTTGCAATGTTCTCAATTTAAAAAAAAAACATGTTTCTTCCTTTTCACATCCAATACAATACAATACAATAGTAGAGTTGGAAGGGACCTTGGAGGTCTTCTAGTCCAACCTCCTGCCTAGGCAGGAAACCCTATACCATTTCAGACAGATGGCTATCCAACATCTTCTTAAAATGTGAGTGCCCCAGGTCAGGACATATTTTAATAATAACATCCAGAAACTTAAAACTGGCCACTTGCTCCACTTGGTCTCCATTGATAAGCAAGGGCTGGATGTCAGATCATGTAAATACATGTACTCATATTATTTCCTTCATTCCCCTGATTGACGCCAACAAGTTGAGCAAAGCTAAATGAATGAACACAACTGCCAAATCAGGAGATATTCGGCTTATGCCAGAACACACAATGTTCCAAGAGAGGTTCATATTAAATTTCTTAGAAAGGCTACAAGAGATGAGATTCTGGGGGCACAAAGGGGGCAAACATTAAAATACAAGGACAGATAGATAGCCATTCTGAAACAAATACCGAAGAAAGTAAGAGATAAGAGAAAAAAATATGCACATTTAGCTAAAAAAATTATTTGATAAAGGATTTTGGTTCCGGTGGCTTATGCCAGAAGGTATGCTGATTTTCTGGGAGGGCGGTAGAGTTAGAATGAACACAACTATGGAGGCGGAGGCCTTCATGGAAAAAAACAAAGTTATCCTAGACAAAGCGGGGGACACTACACAAGATATGGGAGGTGCCGAGGCTTTGCTGGCAGGCGGGGAGGAAGAGACAACAAAGAGAAAACTCAGATCACAAAAGTAAGCTAGAAAAATAATGCAATTGCTGATATAATGAATGTTTTTGTATGATACAAAGTAAATGCTTGACATTATTGAAAGATACAATGTAAGAATAAGCTGTCAAAATCTAGTTAAGTAATAACATCTTGTTTATCATTTTGTAAAAGTTATGAGTCTTGGGGGGGATACCATTTCCTGCACGATGTAGCTGTCAAAATTTGTACACATATCCAATACCCCTTTCCTAAAAACTTTGCAAAACCAATAAAATTCTTTTTTGAGACAAATCAGGAGATGCTTTCAGCAAAACCAGCCTGATAGACAAGCACATCCCAATGAATGGAAATCACCACTGGAATCCAAAGGGATAATATCCTACCTGCTTCTCTTCCCTCGACTGCAGAAGTGAAAAGATTTATACCCTCATCGGTACTGACTTCCAGATTGACTTATGAATTTATTTCTCAATATTTTCCCCCCCACCGAAAGCTGCTGGAGCTCTTGCACGAAGCACCAAGAAGAATCATTTAGCTTAATTTGCCAATAAACAGTCACTTCTGCCTAATGGGATCTCCTGGGTTTGAAGGGTTATTAGTTCATTGCACTATGTTGCATCTTTGGAGACAACCGTTTTTTCACAGATAGCACATAAAGGAATTATATACTCTAGGGATTCCTTGTTCTTTTACACTGATATTGATATGATGTAGAAGATGAGTCCATGGGCAATATTTGCTTATCCTGATGGACCCCTCTTTCAGAGGTCAGATTCAAGCAATTTAACAACTGGTTCTCTGCCCTAATGACCAGCTAGGTAGACGGGGTTCAGTGGCCATGTGACTGGGTGGGCATAGCCAACTCAAAGTCACTCCCGTCGCTGGGCACTTCGCCTTAGCTGTTACAATGTAATAAGGGTTAACAGGAGATGCAGTTTCTGTAAGCAGGGCAATAAAGATTAGGCTAGAAACAACACCAGAATGTTTCCTTCCTGCCTTCCTTACAGGATTATCCCTGCAAATTGGGGAAAAAAACAAAGTGAGATTTCTTCCAACAATCGGTTCTCCGAACTGCTTAGAAAGTTAACAACCGGTTCTCCCGAATAGGTGCAAAATGAATCCCACCCCTGCCCAATTTCTTGGCATATCTGGTTTGTTTTTTTCCTTGAAGACCCATCACAGCTTTTCTCTAAGGGCTTGAGCTAACTTTCATGCTACGTTCCTTTTGCAGAAAGTTAGCACCCACCCCTCCAAAAGAATGAAATTGTCAGGCCTGTAGTTCTGTTCCTTTTAGGATCTTTGGCCTGCCACACTTTTTATTAATTTCTTATGCTGTTCATTAATGTAGTAGTTGGGAGGGGGAATAGAAAGGAGTAGGATTGTAGAATGTATTGTTATGGATTTTCTTAGAAGCTCAAGGTCGTCTTTTGTCTCCGCACCTCGACACCTGGCCGGAAGAAGAGGGGTGTACATGCCAGCGTGGAAGATGAAGATTGGACCATGTGATGAATTATGGGGTGTGGGGATAGATGATGAACTTTCAACTGGGTGAACCCACAGGATGTACATTAGAGTTGAAATTTCACAGCATAATGCCAACATGTCTGTCTTATTAAATTGGAGTTTTAAGGATAACTTTGCTTTGCACAATGATTAAATTCTGCATGATATTTGGAACACTGACAGAAATATTGTAGGAAATATTAAAAAGGCAAAATATTATATTTCCCCTAAAAGAGAAATAGAAATCTGAAGAGAGTCAGAAACTCAGAGCTTCAGCTCGCTGCCCCCAGCAGATATTTGGTGCCCATTGAGAAGGACTGGGCCAGACAATCTACAAAACAAAAGACCCTCAGCTCCAGGGTGATTGGCAGAGGTGGGTTGCTGCTGGTTTGGCCCGGATCGGGCGAACTGATAGTAGCGGCAGCAGGAGGCTCCACCCAGCATGTGCAGAAGCATCGCGTGCATGCAGGAGCATGCCCGAACCGGTAGTAAAAAAAATTTGCAACCCACCTCTGGTGGTCGGATTAAGACATGATCCTCCAGGATATAATAGAATTATCTAGCAGCATGGCTCAGTGCATTGCAAAATCACCTGGGGACATTACATCACCCTCTAGGCTTCCACCAATCTTATCTCAGACAAACTCCTAGCACGGGAGTCTGACTACAACCAATAGAATACATTTCTTGCGCAGGAACAGGAAGCTCAAGGGCAAGGCTCAAGAGAAGGTATAAATAACCCACATTCTAAACTCCACAGGGTCAGCTGCCCAGAACCTCAAACCCATGTGGTCCTGTCCATCAATTAACCATTTTTCCAATCAGTCTCCATGTTTCCACTGTCTTTCTTCTCTCTTGGAACTGACCCAGATGGATATTTCTTCCAATACTTTCATTTCAACTCTATTAATCACCCAAGAATACTTAATGTATTGAATCTTGAATCTATGTTTCCTTGAACCTAGTCGTCAGATTAAAGAAACAAACACAATCCTATGCCTTCAACATGTCCTAGAAAAATGCAGAATGTCCATCTACCCAATTCCTCTCAGCCTCAATTATGTGGTGATTTCTAAAATACTCTTTTGAAAATCAGCTGTGTTTTCCTTGATAACCTCTTACAAATACTTCACATGGAACCTTTTTTTTTAAAAAAAAGCTAAATTATTTCACATAACAAATCGGGTGGTTTTAATATTTCTCATCTGATAAATCCAGAGGTGGGTTGCCGAACAGGTAGCGGAAGTCAGGCTCGGGCCGCCACCATTTTGGATTTTAGTGATTGTGTGTGCACAGTTCACTGTAAATTTTTCTGTGCATGCGCACAGAACAATTTACATTGAAAAGCGCAACAGTGCACATCTGGCATACACACATTGCGCACAGGTTGTGAACTGGTAGTAAAACCAGCATCCCTCGATGAAATCAAGTTTGACAAACCTAATGTAAATGATCAGAATTTTTTTTTAAAAATACTTCATTAAAAGCAGAGTCACTCATGATATAGTGAAAGATTATTATTATTATTATTATTATTATTATTATTATTATTATTATTATTATTATTATTATTATTATTATTATTATTATACGATTGTATCACAACGGCCAGTTGTTTCGCTGGATTTGGCATTGATTACTAGTCGGGCCCCACCCAGGGGCCTAGGACGTCGTAACGTATTTTCATAATATACATGCAGATCCAAGCAGTGCAGCTTTTGGCATTTGATTGATGGTGATTTTGTCAATTTTTAACTGTTTTAAATGTAATTCCAGTGCTTTTGGAATAGCACCCAGTGTGCTGATTACCACTGGAATTACCACTGCTGGTTTGTGCCATAATCGTTGAATTTTGATTTTTAAGTCCTGGTATTTCGTGATTTTTTTCATATTCCTTCTCGTCGACCCTGCTATCACCTGGTATTGCGATGTCTATGATTGTAACCTTATTTTTCTCAACCAGTGTGATGTCTGCCATGTTATGCGCTAGTATTTTGTCTGTTTGTATACGGAAATCCCACAGGATCTTGACCATCTAATTTTCGGTGACTTTTTCAGGCTTATGTTCTCACCAGTTTGTTGTTGTTGTTTTAATATTATAATTTTTGCACAAATTCCAGTGGATCATTTGTGCTACTGAATTGTGCCGCAATTTATAATCAGTCTGCATGATTTTTTTACAGCAGCTGAGCATGTGGTCAACAGTTTCATCAACTTCTTTGCAGAGTCTGCATTTGGCATCATCAGAGGATTTTTCGATTTTGGCCTTAATGGCATTTGTTCGGATAGCGAGGATTAGTGACTCTGTTTCTTTCTTTAATGTACCTGTTGTTAACCATAACCAAGTTTTTTTACTGTCCACTTTATCTTTTATTTTTTCCAGAAATTGACCATGTAATGTTTTGTTCTGCCAACTCTCCATTCTTGATTTTATCACATCTTTTCTGTATTCTTGTTTTGTCTGTTGGGCCTTCAGTAGATTTTTGTTCTTTACTTCGATTAATAGATGTTCTTGACTTTCTTTTAAATAATCAGCCAGTGCATGTTTTTCTTCTTCAACTATTTGCTTCACTTGTAATAATCCTCTGCCACCTGATTTTCGGGGCAGGTATACTCTATCAGTGTCACTGCGTGGATGTAAACTGTAGTGCATTGTCATTAGTTTCCTGTTTTTTTGGTCCAAAATGTCCAAATCAGCTTGTGTCCAGTTAACTATACCAGTTGTGTATCTTATAACTGGTATTGCCCAGGTATTTATGGCCTTGATTGTATTTCCACCATTTAATTTAGATTTCAAAATTTTCCTAACTCTGTTGGTGTACTCTCTCCTGACAATAGTTTTTACTTCTCCATGTTTGATGTTATCTAACTGCAGAATGCCTAAGTATTTGTAGGCTTCATTTTCGTTGCATTTAATTAGTTGGCCATTGGGCATTTCAATTCCTATTATTATTATTATTATTATTATTATTATTATTATTATTATTATTATTATTATTATTATTATTATTATTATTATTATTATTATTATTATTATTATTATTCGTAAAAGGTTATACATACTAGGGATGCACAGTATTGATAAAGTCAACAGTTAATAAATGAGCTCCATTTTCATTTTAGGAGACAATCATAAAATCACAGCATATATCAATAAGTCATGATTTAATAGTCAGAAATGCTTTTTCATTACAAGTTGTCCTTTGCTGTTGAGCTCAGGCCTCAACAAAATAATGAAGCATTTGGGGAAAAAGATACATCCCAATAACCCAGCACTAGAAGCTAGAATGGAGAAGATCTCCACAGCTACCATATACTTTCCTTTGGTGCTCAAATAAGTGGGAACAAAAGTTAACCAAACACTGCAAAATACCAGCATGCTAAAAGTGATGAACTTGGTTTCATTGAATGTGTCTGGCAGGTTCCTAGCCAGGAAAGCCACCATGAAGCTGACCAGAGAGAGAAACCCCATGTAACCCAAGACAAGATAAAACATCACAACAGACCCTTCGTTACATTCTGCTATGATCTCTTTGGGCATTGATTTCATGTTAAGTTCTGGAAAAGGGGGAGAAGTGATCATCCATACCAGACAAATGCCTGCTTGAATGAAGGAGCTAGATAAAACAATTAAGGTGGACAGTCTTTTCCCCAACCATTTTCTCATTCTGGACCCTGGTTTGGTGGCCATGAACGCTGCAATGACCATGATGGTTTTGGCCAACACAGAAGAAATGGCCATGGAGAAGATAATGCCAAAGATGGATTGTCGAAGAAAGCAAATCAGTTGCAGAGGTTTTCCAAGGAAGAGAAAAGAGGAGAGGAAGCAAAGCAGAAGGGAGATGAGGAGAGTGTAGGTGAGGTCCTTGTTGTTCGCTTTAACAATAGGGGTGTCTTTATACTTAATAAATATTCCAAGTGTGAATATGGTAATGATTGAAAAAAGAAGAGCAAACAGAACTAAACTGATCCCCAAAGGTTCTTGATAAGTTAAAAAGGTTATGATTTTGGGGATGCATCGAACTTTGTCCTTACTTGGATATTCATCTTCTGGACATTCAGAACAGGAAATCATGTCTGCAAATAAGAAATGAAACATGGAATTTAACCCTTCATGATAGATTTAGCACCAAGTGAAATATAGATTGCATTAGATCAGTGCTTTTTAAACCTAGCCATTTTATGAAGTCTCAGAATTCTGACTGGAGAATTTTGCGAGTTGGCGTCCAAATACGTTAAAGTGACTGTCATGCCTCCAACTTACAGTTACGTATATACTGTTGCTGTTCTTTGTTATGTGTTGAGCCCCATCTTGCAGCAAGAGTCAAATTTTTTACTGTTCACTGTCACTGATTTCATTGAGGGGTTGTGTTTGGCCTTGGAAGTCCGGGGGTGATTGTGGTCCTCAATTCGGGTCTGAGCCTGGTGTCAAAGCTCATGGTCGCCAGACACTAGGTACAGGTTTTCTGATTGCTTTTTATTGGAGTACTCCAAGAAAAAAATGGGTTCCTGGTCATATATTTTTATATATTTTCGCTAAAGGAGAAGCCGGGACAAGGTGCGATAACAAGAAATATGATCTAATAAACATTTTAGTAATCATTCTACAATTTGTTCTATTGGTCTATAGCTGTCCCATTCCTAAGCCTTGGCTAATGAATGCCCCAGAAGTTATATAACACACATTTCATTTGCTGCAGGCCATCCCTAACTTTGAGCTGAGGTCTGCAAGTTGTCTAATTACCCATAATTCCTACAAGCTTTGCACATGCATATTTCCTATTGCTAAGCATTCTTTGTTCTTCCCAAACAGACCCCACAATTACAGTCTCCCTGATTTACTGTCAAGTGTGTGCCATGACCTTGCTTTAGCAGCCAGCCTATCATAGTGGTGGGACATGGCTGGGGTTGGGCGTGGCAGGGGTGGGCATAAGCATGGCCGTGGTGGATGTGAACAGACACTAAAAGAATGGGTGTAAGCCAGGGACTCCCATTATTTTTCAGTTGTAGCACACACTCTGACTCCCTTTGACTCACAGAGCTGTTTGGAGAAAGGTGAAGATGAAGGGAATGCTTACCTGGATTTTCTAACCAGTCCTTTAAAAATTCCAAGGAGGATTTTGGTGATTGGAATAGTTAACTGCTACATTTCACTCTCAAGAGGCCAAAAATGGGACTCGTGGAGGTGGAACACAAGACACATAGAGGCAGAAAATGGGAATGTGTCGTATGGTCAGGTGCATCTTATGGAGTGACAAACACAGTACTTTAAAGTTGACTGTGATGTTACCCAATTTTATGTATACTATCTTGTGAAGTCTTACACTATGAGAATTGGTACTGAAATCAATGGGGGGGAAACAACACAGCTACATGTATAATTTACTATGTGGCCAATTTTGCACTGAAAAAAAATGTCACAGAGTAGAGTAGAGCAGAGCAGAGCAGAGTAGGATTCTGTTTGTTTGGCATATTACTTGAAACCCTGATATAGAGTAGAGTAGAGTAGCGTATGGTAGGGTAAAGTTGAGTAAAGTTGAGCTAAGTTGAGTTGAGTAGATAGAGTAGAGTAGAGTAGAATTGAGTAGAGTAGAGTAGAGTAGAGTACAGTTGGATAGGGTAGGGTAGATTGGGTAGGGTAGATTGGGTAGGGTAGAGTAGGGCAGGGTAGAGTAGGGTAGGGTAGAGTAGGGTAGGGTAGGTAGGGTAGGGTAGGATAGGGTAGGGTAGGGTAGATTGGGTAGGGTAGATTGGGTAGGGTAGAGTAGGGTAGGGTAGAGTAGGGTAGGGTAGGGTAGGGTAGGGTAGGGTAGGTAGGGTAGGGTAGGATAGGGTAGGGTAGGGTAGGGTGGAATAATTTACCTGATATGTTTGAGAACTTCCCATCAGAACATGGATCACAATCATAGCAGCAAAATTTTTCACCTTCTTTCTTTTTCATCTGATAGCCAGCAGGGCAAGGATTATTACAAACTGAACGGGGCAAGACCTGTTGACAAACGAGGAGGCAGAGGTGGGTTTCAATTTTTTTTTACTACCTATTATGTGGGTGTGGCCTATTTTGTGGGCATGGCTTGGCAGTCATGTGACTGGATGGGCGTGGCCAACTTGTAAAATGTAGTGAAGCTCACTTAACAATGCTCTTGCTTAGCAACCAAAATGTTGGGCTCAATTGTGGTCAAGGACTATCTCTGCCTTCCTCTGCATGGCAGCCTTGTCCTAGTAAACTCCTTCTCCTTTCTGGCAATTTTCTTCTCTGTTAGAAGCACCAAAATAATCCAGATAATGTAAGGTTTCCTGCTGAGCGGGGGGTTGAACTAGATGACCTCCGAGTAGCCTTCTAACCCTAAACTGCTGTGCTGTTTTTCTTTCTTTCTTTCTTTCTTTCTTTCTTTCTTTCTTTCTTTCTTTCTTTCTTTCTTTCTTTCTTTCTTTCTTTCTTTCTTTCTTTCTCCCTTCCCTCTATGGGAAGCAACCCCCCACCAATAAAATATTATTCATAAAAAAAGGCTCACAGAAAAGGAAAAATCAAGCTGCTTTTAAAGAAACCTGCCTGAGGCTCATTCCACATTCATGTCAGATAGACATGATCTGAGATAATGAGATAATGAACCTATAGAAAGTTTGGCTCCATTCACACAAGCAGAGAGACCATATTGCACAAACCCCAAAACTTCAAAAACATAGAACCATATAAGAATCCTTCCTTTTATCCAGTTTGTTGTTCAGCTGACCCAGAAGCAAACTGCTAAATGCCACTTTGCAAACCTCCTTCCGAGCAGCTTTTCAGTTTAAAGCAGGTGTCTCCAAAGTTTACAGCATTAAGACTTGTGGACTTCAACTCCCAGAATTCCACAGCCAGGCATGCTCAGTTTGGATACTCAGATTTAAAGCGATAGCATTTGTTTTTCTCCTTTGCTGAATCTCCCAGCTGAAAAGTGAGTTTCCTTCTAATGCCTGCATCTTTCTTTCCTTGTCTTTCTCTTTCTTTCTCCCTTCCCTTCCTTCCTTCCCCCCTCCCTCCCTCCCCCTCTCTCTTTTACATTTTAAAGCATCTTTTCCCTTGCCTGAACGGGCAGGGAAAAAAGTCTTTTTAAAAAAATTCTGGGAAGCTTCTGACGGGAGAACCGGTTCGGGGGCATGGCCAGGCTACCATTACTACCAGTCTGGTCTGGTCCGCCAGATTTTCACTACCTGTTCTGGTGTACCGTACTGTACCAGGAGGAACCCACCTCTGAATTCAGGACTGAAGATCTGAGTAATACTGGATAGTCATCCTCTAATCTACCTGCGCAATTAGAGTAACGGGTATCGTAGGATCATGAAATGAAATGCCTTAATATTGCACATGGTTACATCCAAACTATTCCTTCCTTTCCCCTCTCAGGATCAACTGAAGGAAAAGGAGAAATAGTTCCAAAAAAAAATACCTGCTGTGAGACTCAATATTAGCTTAATAAAAGTAGACAACCATTAAGATGTCACCACTTTAAGCCTGACTCTGAACAATGGCTCAAGGATTAGTATTTTCTTCCTATTCTTTCCAGTTGAGAGAATTTGGGGTTTTACTTACCCAACCATGACCTGACAAATCAGTTACTCACTTTTTGCACTATTGGCCATACAAATAATCAAAAGCTTTTTTTGTGAAGCCAGAATATACAACATTCATCCTAGACGTAAATTGTCTCAACCTCTACCTTCAAAATGACGTTATAGGGCTGTGATGGCGAACTTGTGACATCCATGCCCCAGGGGACACACAGCGCCTTCTCTGTGGGCATTCTCTGTCACACCAGCTCAACTCCACCATGCATGCTGCGCTCCTCCTGACAGCCAGCTGGTGTTCGGGTCTCTGCCACGCATGCACAGGGCGCATGCAGAGGACATGCACGAATGTGCGTTGTGGGCAGGGCGCATGCACGGGATGGCGCTTGCATTGCATTTTGGGGCCTCGTGCAGTGCCCCATTTTGGCTTCCAGGTTGGTGCAGAAGTCTTTCCAGGCCCAAAACAGGGTGCAGGAATGGCACGTGAGGGCACCCTGTGCCCTATTTTGGGACTCAAAAGCCTCCTGCACCAATCTGGAAGTGAAAAATGGATTTGAGGGGGCAGGGTGCATGTGCAGGGGAGCACATGGGGGTTCACACATGCATGCACATGAGGGCAGGGCATGCAGGGGGGTTGCCTGTGCATTGCATTCTGGGTGTGGGCACTAAGGCGCTCTGTAGCATACCCACGCACTTTCAGCACCCAACAACCAAAAGATTAGCCATCACTGTTATAGGACATGGCACACCAGAACAACTAGACACAAGGACAGTTCCGTGCCCCCCCGTCCCCATGCCATCACTCTGCTAAACAACTAATTCCCACAACCCTGTCAAACTATTTAGTAAGGCTGTATTGCTACTATTCTTCTCATCTTTCCTATTACCTGTCTTCTTTTATACTTATGACTATAACTTTGTTGCTTGGATCTTTACGATTTATATTGTTTTATTTAGTTTCCTAGTACGATTTATGTTGATTGCTTATTTAGTATCGTATGACTATCGCTGAGTGTGGTATCTTATGATTTAGGATGAATGTATTTTTACAATGACTGTGATCATGGTTTATCACTTATAAAGAACCAAGGCAGCATAGTGGTTAGAGTGGAGTACTGCAGACTACTTCAGCAGTTCAAATCTCACCGGCTCAAGGTTGACTCAGCCTTCCATCCTTCTGAGATGGGTAAAATGAGGATCCAAATTGTTGGGGGCAATATGCTGACTCTGTAAACCACTTAGAGTGGACTGTAAAGCACTAGGAAGCAGAATATAAGTCTAAGAGATATTATTATAGCTTTTATGTACACTGAGAGATTATGAACCAAAGACAATTTCCTTGTGTGTCCAATCACACTTGGCCAATAGAGAATTCTATTCATTGATTCTCATACTTCTTATGAGCTGTCAAAATTGGATGAGAACACTTTTGATTTTCTTCTCAATTATTATTTTTTAAATATTTATAAATCTATTTTAAATAAATATTTATTATCTAATTATGCCTGAAATTTATTTCATTCTTTTCTGGCGGCCGGGTTAGTAACAAAATTCCCCAACTTTCACCTCAAAAAAAAATATCACTCTATAAATTATTTTCCAGTTATAATTCCCCCACAGAAGGAAAAACAGCCACACTTTGCATACAGAACAGTTAATTTGAACTGATTTAAGGATATGAGGTAAAATGAACCAGATTGTTGGGGGCAATATGAAAATAATGCTTACATTTTAAACTGCCCAGAGAGTGCTGCAAAGCATTATGGGCAATATATAAGTGAGAGAAAAAGGTAAAAAAAAAAACTGGATTATTGGGCTAAATTAGATGAGGTTATTTGAGGAGCCTGATAGACTCCATCTTGGATATCTGACCAGCAAGTAAGCTTCTCTGGAAAATCACAGCTTGGAGCATTAGCAGAAGGTCACAGTGACCTGGTCAAAAATAGGCTGATCCCTCCCTTTGTAACAGGGAGTAACAGGACATGTTTTGCAGGAAGCTGGTAATGACCTCATTGTTGAGTTCTGGGAAAGCGAGGTCCTTTGGGGCTTCTGGACACGTATGCTTTCAGAACATTTGGGGAATTTCCATGTACTTTTCATATTGTGTTTCTTGCACGCAATTGTCTTTTTTATATCCAAGTTACGATAAGTCATTTTGTGTATTTAAGGTGCACCTATGTACCTTGTAGTCATTCTCATTTGCTTGGGAATCCACCTGAAGGTGTAATAAAATAGCTACTTTCTGTAGCCTCCTTGCCGTTTTTTTTTTTATATATGAAGAAGTTATATCTGGGATATTTTTCTCACAATTTGGGGGCTCGTCCGGGACCAAGACATCTCTTCTGGGGAGGAGGTTTGATGTACCTTTAGAGGCTGGCCACACTTCCCTTTGAAGAGTTCTAAAGGGGGGTTGAAGTTCCTCTCTGGAGAGATAGCTCCTACTCTATACTGGAAGGAGACTTGGCCAACAGAAAAGCATGAAAAGCATGGAAAAGCATGAAAAGCCTATATGCTATTGCTAAATGAAAGCCGATCTTACAATGAAATTTATCTCTGATCTCCAAATTTTTCTCCAAAACAAGTCAAATTCCATACTTGCTTAAAACTTCTGGGCCACACAATTAAATCTTCACGAATCACAAATTTGCTTCCTTCAATTGCTTTGGGATCCATCTTTCCTATTTTCATCGTATGGTAGGAGTTATTTGGAAAAATGACAAAATTTGTAATATCAAATCCAGACAGTACTTCTCCTTGGTTGTCGATAGACACAATTTCACCGAGTGAATTATTAAATGAGAGGCCTTGAAGAAACCTGTGAAGCTAAATAAAAAGAAGAGGAAGACATTAAGAGGATATAGTTTATTTATTTATTTTTTATTTATCACCCATCTAGCCAGTCAGGTGATTCTGAGTGGCAAAGTATAATAAACAGTTTATTTTTCTCAGACAATTCCTGTCTATATGTGAGGAACAATAAATAAATGACTCTTTATTTACTTCTTGGTTCCTTCAGCTTTGCAGGATAACTTTAAAACTTCTTGAAATTTATCTCCATAGCAATGAAAGTGGCATTATTTAAGACCCACTGATTTTTGTCATTCTGTTTTAAGTAGAACTATACTTAAACTGCTACACATTGCTCAAGTCACATTTATAATCTCTGACAAGAGACACATAAGGGAAGCGCATGCAGGGTTGGGATTCAGCCGGTTTGGGCAAACCAGATGTTAATTTTACATCCAGTTTGGCAAACTGTTAGTTCCGACAACCAGCTGGCCCCAGAACGTCCTGTTCTGGCTCCCAGGTAAGTGCAGGGAGGACTCCTAGACCCAGGGGGCATGGGGTGTATGGTGCAGGTCCCCCACGGCTGATTTTCAGACCCAAGAGGTTGCAGGGAGGCCTCCTAGACCCAAAACAGAGCATGGGAGGATGCATGAGGGTGTGTGGAAGGGCTGGAGCCTTCTTCCCTTCAACTCCTGGAAGTTAATTCTCTTGTCTGCCCTTAGCTGCTGCTTTTTTAGGGCGAGGTTGAATCTCCCCTTGATCAGTTTCCATCCATTATTCCTTCTCTGGCCCTCAGGTGCTTTGGAAAACAGCTTGACCCCCTCCCCTCTTTGACAGCCCCTCAAATATTAGAACACTGCTATCATACCTCCCCTGGTCCTTCTCTTCATTAGACTAGCCGTGCCCAGTTCCTGCAATAGTTCTTCATATGTTTTAGCCTCCAGTTCCCTCATCATCCTGGTTGCACTTCTCTGCACTTTTCCTATAGTCTCGGTGTCTTTTTTTTTTATAGTGTGGTGACCAAAACTGGATGCAATACTCTAGGTGTGGTCTTACAAAGGCTTTATAGGGTGGTATTAGTACCTCACTTGATCTTGATTGTATCCTTCTGTTGATGCAGCTAAGGATTGCATTAGCTTTTTTGGCATTCCCTCCTCACCAATTTGATACACAGGAGGAAGCTCAGAAGAGCTTTATGTGATACTGATCTCCCCCTGACAACAAAGTTGTTCTCAACACTAGTTATTACCTTCCAGGTGCCTTGATCTTGAAGTTCATCGCTTGTACTCTTTGTGACTCTTTTGTATTTAGACTTAAGTATGTCCATGCCATGAACAGCATGCGCCACAGCATAGACTGCATGGTAGATACTGTAGCTGTGGCCGGTCATTTCCAATAAATACCCAGCAAGGTTTCTTACTTCTTCCTTCCCAGTGCATGCTTCACCACTTTCCACCGGTCGACTGTTCTCTGAAAAGACACAATCGAAGCCTTGTTCCCAGAACTCCTTGAATATACTGGCTCTTTGCATCTCTAATGGTTTGATGGCCCAAAGAAATTCATCGAAGCCCAGCAGTTCATTGGCGTGAATTGCAAAGGAAATCGCTCCATCAAAAAATTGCAGATCTGGGGGCCGATGGAGACTTGATAAAGTTAAATCCATTTGCGCTGTCAGAATCCACATTTTCCCACGTCTGCTGTCTATGTATCGGATGAACACCAGCAGAAGCATCGCCGTGGTACTTTCCCCATAGAAGATGAATGTGTTGACTTTGGGGTTATTCAAATAATTGCATATCCTCTGGACTATCTCGCCTTGAAAGATAAAGAAAAACGATTGTTTGGGAAACCTCTCTACGAAAGCGGAGCAGATCCTGTTCTCCGACAGAAGTGGCTCCAGGGCTCGGAGGAAATTGTCTCCACTGTCATCCTCCAAAATTAAAAGGCCAATCCACGTCCATCCAAAGTGCTTCAGCAAATGAATAATCCCCTCCGTTTGAAGGGTTTCATTGGGGGCCACGCGGTAAAAGGAAGCAGCCATCTTTGTTCCGGGTTTTTTAGGAGCAAATGAGCCGTACGCTAACTAAAATAAAACGTAAAGTTAATTGGTTACGGTTGGAGTGTCTCAACTTAATTGAGAAATATTGATTGATTGAGAATCGCAAAAATATTGGAAAAAAAATTGGAAGTGGGCGCAAGAAATTTCAGGGGAACAAATAAAATATAAACCCGAAATCTTCTTACTAGGAATAATCAAAGGGAACTACACAAAAAAAAAATTAAATATCTACTAACACATATATTAGCCACACCTAGAATAGCTTTTGCCCAATGCTGGAAGCAAAATAATACACCGCCGGACGAATTAGGGATAAAAAAAAACCTTGGATTGTGCAGAGATGGACAAATTAACCCTAAAATTAAAGGACAAGGAAGAATCGGAATACTACGAAATTTGGAATAATTGGTATGAATGGTTGGAAAATAAGAAAAATAATTAAGCCAAAAACAATAAAAATAAATAAACATAGAACTGTATATAAAAGTGGGTAAATGTGTAAAAGATCATAAAAATGTATAGATAAGATGACATAATGATGTAATATATGGTAAAGAGAGGAAAACATAGATAGATACGACGATGTAACATTGTACAAACTGTTGATATAAAGATTGTAATATGTGATGAAAAGACAAAAACAATAAAAATTATTTTAAAAAAAGAGAAATCTTTTTTTCTTTAAAAAAAAACATGCTCTTTTCTTGAATGGGATCCCATTTCCAATACTGAATAAACTCAAATTCAAATTCAAATTTTTAATTTGTTAGCCGCTCCCTCTCCGCAAGGGACTCGGGGTGGCGTACAATAAAAATATACATACATACATATAGACATACAGATACACACATATACATACATATACATACATGGAGGAGGTAGTAATCAGACATATATCACATTAATAATAATAATAGAAAATTAAAATTAGCCATTAAAATATCCCATGATAAAATACAATTTAAAAAGGACTGTCAGGAGGAAGATAAACTACGGTTGAGCCAGGCCAGATAATTGAAAGAGGTGGGTCTTGAGCTTTATACGGAAGGAGCGGAGATCGGAAGTAATCCTGATGTCAAGGGGGAGGTCATTCCACAGGGCTGGGCCCATCACAGAGAAGGCCCTGCTCCTGGGTGTCGCCCCCCGACACTGTTTAGCGGACGGCACCCGGAGAAGTCCCTCTCTGTGTGAGCGGATTGGTCGTAGGGATGTATGGGGCAGGATGCGATCCCGCAAATAACTAGGTCCTATGCCATGGAGCGCTTTAAAGATCATAATCAAAACCTTGAAACGCACCCGATAGACCACAGGAAGCCAGTGCAGCTCGCGCAGGAGGGGTGTTACATGGGAGAACCTAGTCCTCCCCATAATCACCTGCGCGGCCGCATTCTGAACCAACTGTAGTCTCCGAGTGCATCTCAAGGGAAGCTGAACTGAATCCCCATGATAAAATTAATGAATCCCCATGATAAAATTAATGTGGATAAACTGAATCCCCATGATAAAATTAATGTGGCACGGTGGCCTAGAGGTGGAGCGCTCGCCTCACAATCAAGGAGGCTGTGAGTTCTATCCTAGGTAGAGCCAGATATTTCTCTCTCTGAGCACGTTGAGAATATATCTGCTGAATATAACTCTGCATTGGCAACAAGAAGGGCATCTGGTCAGTAAACACTCAGCTCCAATCAGTTGCCCAGATTCAACCCCACAAGGGATGATGGGGTCATTAAAAGAAGATAATCAAGTCATGCAATCAAAATTTTCTAAATCAACCAAGTAGGTTACTTGATATTTAATGGTTTCATTGGGGGCCATGTGATAACCACTGGACTAATCTAGGATAATCTTTGACCATCCAGTCTAGTCTACAATTCTGTGAATTGTTCATGGAAACCTATTTTAGCATCAAGTCCTGGAACCAAAACATTCCAAATCCCCATTGGGAGAGCTGAGATCGGAAGGTTTCTCCTTCAGTGGAAGAAACTCAGAGCAGTGAGGCCAATCTAAGTTATATGGGCATCATGTTACAAATAGCATCCAAAAGTAAATCAGAGTCCGAGGCAAAGTATTGCTCAAAGTTCCGATTTATGAAGGGAGCCATGTTGGCACATCTGGGAAAACCCGAATCTGAAAGCTTCCCAGTTTTCCCCACCCCGTTCAAAGTTCATAATCTTGCCCTCACACCCACAAGTCCATCCCATGGTCCAGTCTCCCACTGCCATGCTGGCAGCTTCCACCCATCCAGTTCCTGTCCGGTGCAGAGGTGCAGAGGCAAAGGATGACCTTGGACTTCTAGAAAAGAATTTTGTTTTGGCTACATAGCATCTAACTCTGTACAATCCCCCCTCCCATTTTCCCACCATAGAAAATGCTAGTAGAATAATGGACAGTGTGGCAGGTCTGAGAGCCACAAGAAAATATGGCTGCAGGCCTGATAGTGGGTGCATTTAATTTATGACAGAGGTTCTCTAAAAGGAGCCATGATATAAGGACTGCAAGTACAGCAGACCAATATGAGGAGAAAGGAAACCAAATAGCAAGATTTAGTAGGAACAAATAATGCAATGTAAGAATGAACTCAATACAATCAGACATCAATTGAACCTTGAACTGACCATCATCATCATTAGCTTCTGACTGAGGATGAACTTTCAGCTAGATGCACACCTGGAGTTCTCATCTTGTGCTTCCTTCTTTGGATGCATCTTTTAACAGTCTGTTATCAACATGGTGCATCAGACATTGCATAATGCCTGTGGAAATTCTCAGTCATCCGGGTTTTTGTTGTCCCAAAGGTGCCTTTTTTTTCAAGATGCAACTGGACTTTCTGCTTTTTCTTTGAAGATGTTTTACTTCTCTTCCAAGAAGCTTCTTCAGCTTTGACTGGATGGTGGGGGATGGAAGGATTTATACTCCTTGCAGACACTTGGTCATTTGCATTCTTTTACAGAGTCATTGAGGCCACCTGAGGTTTAGCTGTGTCCTTCAGGGTCACCCGAGTAGTGCAAATGGATTTGGAGCCTTCTTGGAACTGTTGAAAGGACTGTGTTGTAAACTGGAGATAGATGAGGTTGCATCCCTCCCCCCTCTGTTGAGAGAGGGGTGTTCAATTTTGACATAGAAGGCTTCTTTGACCACTCTTTCAAACCAGTGGTCCTCTGTATCCAAAATATGACCTTTATCTTTTAAATGTAGCTGGACTGGTGAATCTTGTCCTCATGGGTTTATTCTCCTATGTTGTGTCATACATTTATGAAGCGGTTGTTTTGTTTCCCCAATGTATAATCTGTGCATGTCTCACTGTATTTTACTGCATATACCATGTGGCTAAGTGTAGATAGTAGATGCTATATGAAAAGAGAAGGGACGTGGTGGCTGAGTGGCGAAGACGCTGAGATTGTCGATCAGAAAGGTCGGCAGTTCGGCGGTTCGAATCCCTAGCACCGCGTAACGGAGTGAGCTCCCGTTACTCGTCCCAGCTTCTGCCATCCTAGCAGTTCAAAAGCACGTAAAAATGCAAGAAGAAAAATAAGGGCCATTTCGGTGGGAAGGTAAGAGCGTTCCGTGCACCTTTGGCATTTAGTCATGCCAGCCACATGATCACGGAGACGTTTTTGAAGAACGCTGGCTCTTTGGCTTTGAAATGAAGATGAGCATCAACCCTTAGAGTCAGGAACGACTAGCACATATGTCCGTGGGGAACCTTTACTTTTATATGAAAACAAACCCATCAGGACAAGATTCAGCAATTTATCTTTATTTAAAAGACAAAGGCCACTCTTTTGAAGACGGCAAAGTTCACATTTTGGACAGAGAGGAAATCTGGTTTGAAAGAGGAGTCAAAGAGGCAGATCTATGTCAAAATTTAACAATGTAGTCTTTTAAATGTAGATTCATGGTGCAGATTTAGGATTCAGGTGTATTTAAAAGATAAAGGTCGCTCTTTTGAAGACAGCAAACTCCACATTTTGGTCAGAGAGGACAGCTGGTTTGAAAGAGGGGTCAAAGAGGCCAAAGAGACAATGACCAGTTGTCTGCAAGGACTATCAATCCTTCCATTCCCCACCATCTAGTCAGAGCTGAAGAAGCTTCTTGGATGAGAAGGGAAAACATATTCCAAGAAAAAGCAGAAAGTCCAGTTGCCCCTTTTAGAAGCACCTTTGGGTGCTTTCACCTTTCTGAAGTGGTTGTTTTGTTTCCCCAATGTATAAATCTGTGCATGTCTCACTGTATTTTACTGCATATACCATGTTGCTAAGTTTATATAGTAGATGCTATATGAAAAGAGAAGGGACGTGGTGGCTCAGTGGCTAAGATGCTGAGATTGTTGATCAGAAAGGTCAGCAGTTCGGCGGTTCGAATCCCTAGCACTGCATAACGGAGTGAGCTCCCATTACTTGTCCCAGCTTCTGCCAACCTAGCAGTTCAAAAGCACGTAAAAATGCAAGAAGAAAAATAAGGGCCATTTCGGTGGGAAGGGAACAGCGTTCCGTGCACCTTTGGCATTTAGTCATACTGGCCACATGATCATGGAGATGTCTTGGAACAACAGGCAGATGTCTTTGGGACAGGGAGAGAGCTTAATCTGAACTCCCAAAATTTTTATGCATCACTGAAGCAGAATCAGCTAATGAAGTCAAAGCTCAAATGTGTTGGTTTCGACGAGGAGAGAAGACTTATTGGAAAAGACCCTGATGATGGGAAAGATGGAAGGGAAAAGGAGAAGAGGATGGAAGCGGGATGAGATGGTTAGATAGTATTATCGACACAATGAATATGAATTTCAGAAAACTCTGGGGGACAATGGGGGAGAGGGGACCTGCCACCCTGTGATCCATGGGGTTGCAAAGAATCGGACACAATTTAGTGACTGAACAACTACACTGAAATGGAATTTAACCCCTACTTGGAATAATTTTTTTCCCATTCCCTCCCATTTTTTCCAAGTAGATGAGTTTTCATCCATGTCGATACATACATATCTATTGACAACAAAAGAGAGAAGCAACCTAGAATTAAGGAGAAATTTCCCAACAGTGAGGACAATAAACAGCTTACCTTCAGAAATTGTGGACTGGAGGTTTATTAAGAAGAGACTAGACAGTCACTTATCTGAAATAGTATGGGTTCTCCTGCTTGAGTTGGACTAGAAGATCTCCAAGATCACTGCAGATGGAGACTACAGAAATTTAAAGACGCTTGCTCCTGGGGAGGAAAGCTATGGCAAATCTACACAGCAGATTAAAAAGCAGAGACATCACCCTGCCAACAAAAGTGCAAATAGTCAGGGTTATGGTTTTCCCAGTTACAATGTATGGCTGTGAAAGTTGGACCATAAGGAAGGCTGAGTGCCAAAAAATTGAGGCCTTTGAACGATGGTGCTGGAGAAGATTCCTGCGAGTCTCTTGGACTGCAAGGCGATCCAACCGGTCAGTCCTAGAGGAGATCAACCCTGACTGCTCTTTAGAAGGCCAGATCCAGAAGATGAAACTCAAATATGTTTACAATATTTTGTAATATGTGTTTTTTAATGCTGTACGCCGCCCTGAGTCCTTTGGGAGAAGGGCGGCATATAAATCCAATAAAACAAACAAACAAAACAAACAAATACATTGGCCACCTAATGAGAAGGAAGGACTCACTGGAGAAGAGCCTAATGCTGGGAAAGATTGAGGGCAAAAGAAGAAGGGGACGACAGAGAATGAGGTGGCTGGATAGAGTCACCGAAGCAGTAGGCATGAGCTTAAATGGACTCCAGAGGATGGTAGAGGACAGGAAGGCCTAGAGGAATGTTGTGCATTGGGTCGCGATGGGTCGGAGACATCTTCACAACTAACAAGAAGACGCCCAAGGTCCCTTCCAGCTCTATTCTATTTGAAATTCTAAAATATCTCACCTGGGGGATTTTATAAAGACTTATGATATTTGACATGAAGAATGAGATATCAGCACCAAATCCTCCAATAATGGCCACAACCAGATTCTCCTTGATACCACACCTGTAGTTGACAACGAACTGGTCTGATCGGAAGAGCAGCTCCAAAGTGGAACGGTAAGTCAACCTGGCATCAAAATAGTTGTCACAGATGAAAAATCCCAGGGTAACGTTAGACAGGAGCCTTGGGTTTGAGTTGATCTGTTCCACCGCAAATGCCAAGCTCAGGGAATGCTGATACAACTTTAAAATGGCTCTGAAAACATAATGGAGGGATAAATGAAATACAGAGGGATTGAGGAAAGAAGAATATGTTCAGTGAAGCAACAATAGTAAACACAGTATGAAACTTGGACATTATGGTAGGCAGATATTAAAGATCAATGAGGAACATCATGAAACAGAGGTTGGTAACTGGACTAGCAGGAAAATATGATCTGAAATTTAATTGTACAGCTAAAACCAGAACTACTACTACTACTACTACTACTACTACTACTACTACTACTACTTCCTCCTCCTCCTCCTCCTCCTCCTCCTCCTCCTCCTCCTCCTCCTCCTCCTCCTCCTCCTCCTCCTCCTCCTCCTCCTCTTCTTCTTCTTCTTCTTCTTCTTCTTCTTCTTCTTCTTCTTCTTCTTCTTCTTCTTCTTCTTCTTCTTCTTCTTCTTCTTCGTCTTCCTTCTCCTCCCTATTATTATTGTTATTATCTCTTTTATTCATTAAACATAAAACTCAGTCAACTGAACACTTAAAGATGTGTCACAAATACTATTGACTGGTGTTAATGGTTGATACAGGTTGCTGCCAGCATCCTAGGTATCAATCAAGTATCTGCATAAAATATATGACATTCCTAGTAGCACAGATTTTTGAAGTTCCACTGGTGTTATTTCAGGAAGCTGCAATTTCTTGATGTATTTTGTAAAATTCTTGGATATGGTGCCAAGTGTCTTGATGACAATGGGTATCACTGATACATGTTTCAGCCATAATCCCATAGTTACAATGGCCAGGTTGCAATAGTTTGTGATTTTTTTTCCAAGCTCTTATTCTTCAACTCCTGGAACTGTGATATCAGTAAATTCCACATTTCTGTTTTCGACAACTGTGATATCTGGTGTGTTGCATTTTTATTATTCTATTGTATTATTGTTGCTGCTATATTCTTTATCTATTAAACATTAAACTCAGTCGACTGAACTAAAAATGTATCACAAATATTATTGACTGGCACTGATGGTTGATACGGGTTGCTGCCAGCATTCTAGGTATCAACCAAGTATCTTCCTAAAAAGGAGGAGGAGGAGGAGGAGGAGGAGGAGGAGGAGGAGGAGGAGGAGGAGGAGGAGGAGGAGGAGGAGGAGGATGATTAATGCAAGGTTCAGTTGAAGCATGACTGAATTCATGTATTATTTGCTCCTTCTAAATCTCGCCCCTTCTTTTCCCTACTCCAAATTCTAATATAGATTATATTGGTTTTCCATTCCTTATACATCGATTCACACTTCTGCTGATGGTTTTACTGAACATCTGTGACAACTCAAACAAATCTATTTGCTTTAAACTAGCAATGCTGCTCAGCATTTCTTCTGCTTTAAAGAAACGAAGAAAGATCTCAGATCTCCCACTGGAGAGAATTTAGAATATTTTGATTCCATGGTTTTATGCTACCATAGTTTTCTATCAGTTTATAAGGCCTTGGAAAGGCCACACTTGGAATACGGCATCCAGTTTTGGTCATCACAATGTAAAAAAGATGTGGAGACTCTAGGAAGAATGCAGAGAAGAGCAACAAAGAGGATTAGGGGACTGGAGGGTAAAACATATGAAGAACGGTTGCAGGAACTGGGTATGTCTAGCTTAAGAGAAAGAAGGACTAGGGGAGACATGATAGCAGTCTTCCAATATCTCAGGGGCTGCCACAAAGAAGAGGGAGTCAAACTCTTCTCCAAGGCCCCTGAGGGCAGGACAAGAAGCAATGGGTGGAAACTAATCAAGGAGAGAAGCAACTTAGAACTGAAGAGAAATTTCTCAACAGTTAGAACAATTAATCAGTGGCACAACTTGCCTCCAGAAGTTGTGAACACTGGAAGTTTTTAAGAAGAGAGATTGGATAACCTTCTGTCTGAAGTGGTGTAGGGTTTCCTTCCTAAGCAGGAGGTTGGGTTAAAAGACCTCCAAGGTCCCTTCCAACTCTATTATTCTATATATAAGAACACCCATCATTTTTTCCCACAAACATATGCAGAGACGAAGGAAAAGTAAAATTGAAGTTCTCACAGCGGTGGCATGAATGACTTCTGTGAAGGATGCTCTTCAAAGAAATGTTCCTCTAACACATACGCAATCTGAGCTGTGATCCCACCAAAGAGGAGGTTCCCTGGTTTATACCATTCATGGAGAATGGGAGAGGGATCACTTCTGGGGCAAGGTGTGGCATCCATCTGGCACTTTACATCAACCAGCAACCACAGTAGGATCACTGCCCTCAACATTTTCTCTAGTGGACGCTTCCTTGTGCCTATCCACGTTGCATATGGTGCGCTATCAACTGAAAAAAATGTATTAACACATCCAGTTAGTATGCATCACTACATAGGGTGAGGCGATTTCCACCAAGTAGATGCTTGCAGAAAATGTTCAGCTAACACATGTCGTTATATCAGTTCTCTCATTCCACGAGTTGACATCAACAAGCAGGACCTGAGGGAGAAGCACATCGCAGTCAATCCAAAGGAGCAAGATCCAACTCGGCTGTTTTCTCTGGATTGCAGAAGGCAAAGCTTTTATAACCTCATCCATTCTGACTTTTAAATTATTTCTCAGTACTTTTTTTTGTTTTTGAAAGCTGCTGGAGCTGTGACGTAAAGCATCAATGATAGTCATTTAGCTTAATTGCCAATAAACAGTCACCTCTGCCTAATGGCAGTTGGAATACTGCATTCATAACACTTGGAATCCTGCATTCAGTTTTGGTCCCCACGATGTAGAAAAGATGTGGAGACTCTGGAGAGAGGGCAGAGAAGAGCAACAAAGAGGATTAGGGGACTGGAGACTAAAACATAGGAAGAACGGTTGCAGGAACTGGGTATGTCTAGTTAATGAAAAGAAGGACTAAGTGAGACATGATAGCATTGTTCCAATATCTCAGGGGTTGCCACAAAGAAGAAGGAGTCAAACTATTCTCCAAGGCACCTGAGGGTAGAACAAGAAGCAATGGGTGGAAACTAATCAAGGAGAGAAGCAACTTAGAACTGAGGAGAAACTTCCTGACAGTTAGAACAATTAATCAGTGGAACAGAAGTTGCCTCCAGAAGTTGTGAATGCCCCAACACTGGAAGTCTTTAAGAAGATGTTGGATAGCCATTTGTCTGAAATGGTATAGGGTTTCCTGCCTAGGCAGGGGGTTGGATTAGAAGACCTCCATGGTCCCTTCCAACTCTGCTATTGTATTGTAATTGTAATTGTATTGTAATGGCACCTCCTGTGTTTGTAGAGCTATTATTTTACGTCCACATTTCATCTTTGGAGACAACCATCTAAATATTTTAGGGGAGCCCCACATAAAGGAAATATACGCTCTAGGGCAAATCTAGATAGCAAATCTTTTTTTCCTCAGGTGCTGAAAGCGCGCAGGGGCGTATGCTGACACCCATAATGCAATGCCCCCTGCAGGCCCTGCCCCCTGTGCATATGTGTGTGACCCCCCCACATGCATGCGCAACCCCCAATTTGGCCTCCCTAAAGCCTCCTGGGACCAAAAGCAGGGCCCTAACCCCCACAACCCCCACACATGTGTGTGCACCTCCCAGCAGAGACCCAAAAATCAGCTGGCCGGTGGGAGGCACGCACGCATTGCACGCGCACTGGAGCTGACCTCAGCGACAGCTTGTGTGCGCCCAGAGATGGCTCCATGTGCCATCTGCGGCACAGGTGCCCTAGGTTTGCCATCACAGCTCTAGGGCGGGGGTGTCAAACTCGATTTCATTGAGGGCCACATCCGGATTGAGTTTGACTTGGGGAAGCCAGGGGGGGCATAGCCAGCTCTATGTCACTCGTGTCAGGGCCACTGGGGGGGGGGGGGCAGCCTGAGCACTCTGCCAGTGAAAATGGGCTCCCAAGCTCTGTTTTCAGCTATGATGGCTTCCTTCAACCTTCTGTCAGGAAAAGTGGAGCTCGGGAGAGCCACCCGCAGCCCTCGCGGGCTTTGTGTTTGGCTGCAATGGCTTCTTGCAACCCTCTGCCAGCTAAAATGGTTTTTGCTGGCAGAGGTGCACCAGGCCGGTCCTTCGCTCTTTCCAGGGCACTGCCATGGGCGGCATCCGGCGCCTGGGCCTTGAGTTTGACACCCCTGCTCTAGGGATTCCTTATTCTTTTGTAAAAAAAAAATATTGATATGAAGTACTGTCAGAGAATTCATGGCTGGCAGAGACATGGTAACCAGGTCAGCCAATGAATAGGAATGGCAACTGCTGTATTTTTCAGACTATAAGACGCAATGGAGTATAAGACGCACCATGATTTTGAAGAGGTATTTTTTTAAAAAAAGGTTTTGCACTCTGCAGGACTCCCAAACCCTCAGCACGCCTTGTTTTTTGCACAAAAAAAATGGGGGCATGCAGAGCTTTGGGAGGTTCTTAAGAGTGCTCCTAGGGGCTGGGGGGGGGGCAAAAACAAACAAAAACAGCTCCTTTTTGCTTGTTTTTGCTTTCCCCAGCCTCCAGGAGCACTTTGCAAGCCTCCCAAACCCTCTGTATGTCCATTTTTGCAAAGGGGGCAGGGTTTCAGTAGGCCAAAAATGCTGTATTCAGTGTATAAGATGCCCCTAGATTTTCACCCTCTTTTTTGGGGGGGAGGAAGGTGTGTCTTATACTTCGAAAAATACAGTAAGTCAGGCAATGAGGGCTGTTTAGAAACTGAAACAGTATTGGCTGGAGACAGCTAGGCACCTGGGCATGACTTAGTTCAACTGTTCTGTAATAAAGCTGCAAGTCTGTGTTGGGAACTAAACTGGTCTCCTGCTCTGATCTGAAACAATCACTTTTGGTATTGTACGTATGCCTCATGTGTTATTATGTATACAAAGAAGTTAATGAATCCTGCTGAATCAGTTACCTGTGTGTGCTTTCTGGATTTGATTTCTGCAACAAACTCTGACAAGTACAGCATTAGTCCATGGGTGATATTTGCTTACCTTCGTTGACGCACCACTTGGTATATGTGTTGTTGTTTTTCTGAAGACCTATCACAGTTTTCTTTCATGGGCTAAAAGTCAGGTATGACTTTTCAACAATGCAATCAAGAAAAAAAAATATACAGATACAGATACAACCTGGTTCAATAGCAGGAACCGTGAGAAGGATCTTGGAGCCCTAGTGAACCATCACTTCAATATGATGTGTGCTGCAGCTGCCCCCAAAAAACCAATACAATCCTAGTTTGCATTAAGAGAGGGATAAAACCAAGATCACATGAAGTATTGGTACCACTTTCTATAGCCTTCATAACACCACAGTTGGAATACTGCATCCAGTTTTGGCCACCACATTATAAAAAAGATGTAGAGAGTCTATAAAGAGTACAGTAAAGATCAACAAGGATGATTAGGGGGCTGGAGGCTAAAACATATGAATTGAATTGCTGAGATATTCTAACATTTTTTTAGCTGAATGATTTGCAGTAGAAAACAGGGTTTGTTCCCATTACTGCTTGATGATAATAATCTAAACTATATTATCCAGATATTACTGTCTACTCGTAAAGCATTCCTCACCTACTCTCGAGTTGCCATAGGCAAGGCATGGGAGAACTGACAGAGCAACTTGGCAGTCATGACCAGAAGCATATTCCATGCATAACTTTCTCAAGGTTGGATCTCAGGTTAACAGAGCCAGCCAGAGAGGCGTTTTTTTCTACAGCCCATGAAAGTGCTCTATTGGAGAATGTGATTTATGACAAACCCTGGGAGGAGGGGGGAAACAGAATCATAGTTGAGCCATAAATTACGTGGTGCAGAGCTGACTTCACTTGGGTACGTGCCGGCATGTTGCTCCTAATAAATAACTGGATTTCTTTTGAAATGTGGCTCAAGGCTCATGAGTTAATTAGGGCACCCATCAGAACCCAGACAATTATATCATTGTTAATGGTTAGAAAACAGATCACTTTTAAAGAAGACCTAATTATTCTCTTTATTAAATAAATCAGGTAAATAATCTAAACTCAAATATTATTAAAAGTAGTGTCACTCATGAAACAGTGAAATATTTTATTGTCCAACTCCATTTATAAGAATTTAACACATGCTATTATACAAGACAAGAATATACAATATTGATAAAGTTGGTAAAGCTAATAAACAAGCCCAGCTTTTATTTTTAGAACAGGATTTTTAATTCAATTTCACAGCAGAAATACATCAATCCATAATTTAATAATCAAAAGTGCTTTTTCTTTACATGACACACAGTTATACATGCCAAGGATATTCGGTATCAATAAATTTGGCAGAAACTTTATTCAAAGCAGAGTCATTTATGATACAGTGAACAATTTTATTTTCCAGTTCTAGTGTTATGAATTTGACAGAAATTGTTATAAATGCCAAGAATATAGAATAATGGTAAAGGAGAGAAAGTTCTGTTTTTATGCTTAAAAGAAGATTCCGAATTCCATTTTGCAGCAAAACAGATGTAGCCATGATTTAATAGTCAGAAATGCTTTTTCTTTACAAGTTGTCCTTTGCTGTTGAGCTCAGGTCTCAGCAAAATAATGTAGCATTTGGGGGAAAAGATACATCCCAATAACCCAGCACTGGAAGCTAAGATGGAGAAGATCTCCACAGCTACCATATACTTTCCTTTAGTGCTCACGTAGGTTGGAACAAAAGTTAACCAAACACTACAAAACATCAGCATGCTGAAAGTGATGAACTTGGCTTCATTGAATGTGTCGGGCAGGTTCCTAGCCAGGAAGGCCACCTTGAAGCTGATCAGAGACAGAAACCCCATGTAGCCCAAGACAAGATAAAACATCACAACAGACCCTTCGTTACATTCTGCTATGATCTCTTCAGTCACTGATTGCATGTTAAGTTCTGGAAAGGGGGGAGAAGTGATCATCCACACCAGACAAATGCTTGCTTGAATGAAGGAGCAGAAGAAGACAATTAAGAAGGACAGTCTTTTCCCCAACCATTTTCTCATGCCAGACCCTGGTTTGGTGGCCATGAATGCAGCTATAACCATGATGGTTTTGGCCAACACAGAAGAAACGGCCACAGAGAAGATAATGCCAAACACGGATTGTCGGAGGAAGCAAATCACTTGGACAGGTTTTCCCATGAAAAGGAAAGAGCAAAGGAAGCAAAGCAGAAGGGAGATGAGGAGAATGTAGGAGAGGTCCTTGTTGTTTGCTTTAACAATAGGGGTGTCTTTATACTTAATGAATATTCCAACTATGAACATAGTAATGACTGAAAATAAAACAACAACCACAACTAAACTGATCCCCAAAGGTTCTTCAAAAGTTAGAAAAGTTATGGTTTTGTGGATGCATCGAACTTTGTCCTTACTTGGATATTGGTCTTCTGGACATTCAGAACAGGCAATTGTGTCTGCAAACAAGAAACATTGTCAGAGTACCACAGAATGACTACTATTTTGAGACAACTCAGGAGCAAAATACGGGACACAGAGGTTTTGTCTTTCAACAATGGTTTATATACAAGAGTTCTATATACATACATACACATGTTATATCAGGCAAATACCAAACAACCAATCAATCTTCAACTCTACATGGAGATACTACAATGGGAATAGATATACTAGGAGAGGGATACAGGAGGAGAGAGAGAGAGAGACGCCCTCACATTGCCTCCCTTATATATACAGCTTCTTAAAGTGGTAGTAACCCTGTTGACTCATCCTCATGTCATAATCCCAATTTACTGCCTTACAGCAGCTGGTCAGCTATTAAATGATCATTGTCATGGTCGGATCATTTCCTCCTTAGGCTTGACTTCCATACTGCCACCCCTCACTGCAGGGAGGCAGAACCGATTAGATGGTTTTGCCCCAGGTGGACCCTGAAAGATTCCTGATGGAGCTTGGGACTTTTACTGAATCCCTTGCTCACAGTTCGACCAATGCCCTAGCGGAAGCCTGGGATAGGACGGCCACTGGGGCCTTGGATTGCATTGTGCCTTCGCGGCCTCTGACCCAGTGCCGATCCCAGGTAGCCCCTGGTTTATCAAGGAGCTCCTGGAGATGAAATGCCGGAAAAGATGCCTAGAGAGTGATTGGAGGGCCAGCCGGTCCGAGTTGGACCAAACACTAGTAAGAATTCATATTAAATCCTACTTAGTGGCGATAAAAGCAGCAAAATGGCAATATTTTTCCACACTTATCACGTCGCAGATAACTGCCCAGCTGCCCTGTTTAGGGTGACCCGCTCCTTACTTAATCAAGGAACTGGGGAAGACCCCTTGCAGGGTAGGGTTGAGGAATTTGTTCAGTATCTGCAGGCTAAAATCGCTCAAATTCGGACAGGCTTGGACTCTAAGTGGGTAGATTTGGGTGGGTCGATGGGGATGAATCTTGTGGAAACTATCTGGGGTGAGTTTGACCCTGTGACTCCCGAGGCCATGGACGGGATTATGGAAAGACTCAGTGCTGCCACTTGTGTGCTGGACCCGTGTCCCTCTTGGTTAGTTTCGGCTTCCCGGGAGGTGACACGAGGCTGGCTCCAGGCGATTACCAAGGCTTCATTGAGAGAGGGGTTCTTTCCCACCGCCTTGAAGGAGGTGGTGGTGTGGCCCCTTCTTAAGAAGCCTTCCCTGGACCCAGCCTCTTTAGCCAACTATCGTACGGTCTCCAAACTTCACTTTGTAGCGAAGGTTGTTGAGAGCGTGGTAGCACGTCAGCTTCCCCAGTACCTGGATGAAGCTGCCTATCTGGATCCATTTCAGTCAGGTTTCAGGCCCGGGTACAGCAGGGAGATGGCATTGGTCATGTTGGTTGATGATCTCTGGGGGGCCGGAGACAGGGGTTGTTCCTCTGTCCTGGCCCTATTAGACCTCTCAGCGGCTTTCGATACCATCGACCATGGTATCCTACTGAGACGACTCGGGGGGTTGAGAGTGGGGGGGCACCATTTTGCAGTGGTTCTCCTCCTATCTGTCAGATCGATCGCAGTTCGTATTGACTGGAGGGCAGAGATCGACCCCAAGTTGCCTCACTTGTGGGGTGCCCCAGGGGTCGGTTCTCTCACCCCTCCTGTTCAACATATACATGAAACTGCTGGGCGAGATCATCTGTGGTTTTGGGGTACAGTATCATCAATACACTGATGATACCCAACTTTTCATCTCTACCCCAAACCACCCCAACAATCCCCTAGACGTGATGTTCCGATGCCTGGAAGCTGTACGGATCTGGATGGGGATGAACAGGCTCAAGCTCAATCCCTCCAAGACTGAGTGGCTGTGGTTCCCGTCATACCGATTTGTGCATCTTGTACCATCTTTGATGATAGGGGGAGAAATTTTGGCCCCCTCAGAGAGGGCCCGCAATCTGGGAGTCCTCCTGGATATGCAGCTTAGTTTAGAAGAACACCTGATGGCTGTGACCAGGGGGGGCTTTTACCAGGTTTGCCTAGTACGCCAGTTGCACCCCTTCCTGGATTGGGATGCCCTGTGCACAGTCATTCATGCCCTCGTCCTTTCTCGCCTGGACTACTGTAACACTCTCTACATGGGACTGCCCTTGAAGAGCACCCGGAGGCTTCAGCTGGTCCAGAATGCAGCCGTGCGGGTTGTCATGGGGGTACTTAGGTGCTCCCATGTTACACCCCTTTTAGGCAGCCTGCAAGACCACCTACTGCCACCGGTAGCCTCCCACCGTCCAGTACGATCCCACAGAGTTGGCCTCCTCAGGGTGCCGTCGGCCAGGCAGTGTCGGCTGGTGACCCCCAGGGGGAGAGCCTTCTCTGTGGGAGCGCCTTCCCTTTGGAATGAGCTGCCCCTGGAGCTTCGCATAATCCCTGACCTCCGGTCCTTCCGACGCACCCTAAAAAGTTGGCTTTTCCAACAAGCCGGCCTGGCCTGAATAAAATAAATTATTAATTTTAATTGTTAATTTTAATTTGATTTTTAAATCTCATTGTAAATGTCTATCGGGTTTTTGGGGTGTTCTATTCAATCTTTCTTTTAACTTTTGTAATATGTGTTTTTATGTTGTACGCTGCCCTGAGTCCTTTGGGAGAAGGGTGGCATATAAGTCCAATAAACCTCAACCTCAAATCATCATTACCCTCGCAGACATACAATAAAAAAGTGGATGTAATAGGAGCAAAGATGTACTGGTGCCTCATCTCTCCACCCTTAGCATCATAAAACAGGCCTTAATTGAAGCATTGGCCCATCTTACATCCCTTGCAAAATGGCTGATATGTTCTGGAACTCTCTTTCCCAATTTTATCTGTCCCAGCTCCTCTGTAACCCAAACAGAGTCCTGGATTTCTGAGACGAGAGAGGTTTCATGAGCATGATGCTATCCAGTGCCTATATCAAATGCTCTTTTTCATTTTAGGAATTAGTCTAAAGCTTTTCGCTCTCATTGTATCCAATGTTACAGTATGTATATACCTTGTGGAATCTTTCAGAATGTGAATTGGCATTGGAATAAATGAAACAGAGAAATCAGGTGCACATTTATATAAAAGTAATTTACTACGTAGGGACAGAGTGGCTCAGTGGCTAAGACGCTGAGCTTGTCGATCAGAAAGGTCAGCAGTTCAGCAGTTTGAATCCCTAGCACCGCGTAAAAGAGTGAGCTCCTATTACTTGTCCCAGCTTCTGCCAACCTAGCAGTTTGAAAGCACATAAAAATGCAAGTAGAAAAATTAGGAACCACCTTTGGTGGAAATATAACAGCGTTCCATGCATCTTCGGCATTTAGTCATGCTGGCCACATGACCATGGAGGCAACATCTGACAATGTTGGCTCTTTGGCTTTAAAACAGAGATGAGCACTGCCCCCTAGAGTCAGGAATGATTAGCACATATGTGCAGGGTAAACCTTTATCTTTACTTAATTTACTCTCTGGTCAATTATGCAGTGAAAAATTCTAATATGTCACAGAATACAGTATAATAATAATACTTTATTTACAGTCACAGACCAAAACACGATCACTACAAAAGAGACACAGCAGCCAGTCACCAAAAGCTCAACTAAGGGAGGTTACAGCTTTCTCCTCTAATAGTCACAGCTCTCAAGAAAAACCTTGAAACCTGAGAGGT
Source organism: Natrix natrix natrix (assembly GCA_029891615.1). Lineage (NCBI taxonomy): Eukaryota > Metazoa > Chordata > Lepidosauria > Squamata > Natricidae > Natrix > Natrix natrix. The sequence goes on along the minus strand of JAKRSK010005300.1, from coordinate 364,793 downwards.
GATGTACGAGAAGACATCCCCAAAGCAATGCACAAACAAATCACAGCCATCAGGTCCAGAAGGGACGATTTCAGGAAGAGAACAGAATACAGTAGAACAAGGTAGGGTAGAGTAGGATAGGGTATGGTAGAGTAGAATAAGGCAAAGTTGAATAGAGTAGAGTAGAATAAGACAAAGTTGAACAGAGTAGAGTAGAGTAGAGTAGAGTAGAGTAGAGTAGAGTAGAGTAGAGTAGGGTAGGGTAGGGTAGGGTAGGGTAGGGTAGGGTAGGGTAGAGTAGAGTAGAGTAGAGTAGAGTAGAGTAGAGTAGAGTAGAGTAGAGTAGAGTGGAATAAGATAAAGTTGAATAAGGTAAAGTTGAATAAGGTAGAGCAGAGCAGAGTAAACCTGAGAATAATTTACCTGACATATTTGACATCTTCCCATCAGAGCATGGATCACAATCATAGCAGCAAAATTTCTCACCTTCTTTCTTCTTCTTCTGATAGCCAGCAGGACAGGGGTCATTACACACTGAACGGGGCAAGACCTGTTGATAAATCAGGAATTCAGCACTGAAGACTTGAATAATACTGGACAGTCCTCCTCTAATCTACCTGAACAAATAGAGCAACATAAGGTCATGAAATGAAATGCCACACTTGGAAATCTCTACACTTCCTAAATATTGCATATGGTTGCATCCAAGTGATCCCTTCCTTTCCCCGCTCTGGATCCAATGAAGGAAACGGAGAAGTGGTTTAAATTATTTAAACTAAGTAATAAGGGATATGAGACTTATTACTTATCTTAGTACAAGCAGAAAACAAAGAAATAAATCACTGCCTCTGAGCTCCATTCCCATGGGTTAAACTTTCATTACTGTTCATATAATGAAGTTGGATGCTTTGCTGTATCAACCCCAATGAAGCCAGAATCATTCAGGATCAGACTGATTCTCAAACTTTTTATTCCTCAATATTATTTTATTGTTTACTTGTGTCCAGGATAGTAGCAATATTCCCCATTCCTTCCATACCCCCCCCCCAAAAAAAACCCCGTGTCAGCGTTCCAAGTAAACCATCAGTACAATTCAGAACTCCGAGTCAAAGTCCATCCAAGTAAAAATTACAGCTCTGCCATTAACACCATTCTACCCAATAGATTGTTTCTTAAAATGTCCACTTTGGGTATAAATCAGAGGATTTGTTTGTGGATAAAGGATTTTCTGACAGATAGGCCACAGTCAGTAAGGATGGGATCTCACCATTCTTCTACTCTGATATTAAGCACAGGAGCTCCCCAGGGTTGTGTGCTAAGCCCCTTCCTTTATTCTTTGTACACACATGACTGTACTCCATTTTATAATACCAATGCAATTATTATATTTGTGGATGACACCACAGTGGTGGGGCTCATTAATAAGAACGATGAGACTGCTTATAGGAAGGAAGTGCAAGGGCTGACATTGTAGTGTAAAGAAAATTATCTTACATTTGACCACCACCATCCCCAAAAAAACACCCCAAAGAATTTATAATTGACTTCAGGAGAAAGAGAGATGTACATTTACTGTTAAGTAATTAAGCTCCCTGTCAGAAGAGCGAGTATGCAGAGAAGCGTAATGAGAGTGATATGGTAGAACACACACAAACCAGCATACAGAGACACTGAATAGTATAAAAATATAGTAGTTTACTATGTAGAAATATAGAGGTATTCAGAGTTCAGTTTACAGTCCAAGTCATACACAGTTCAGTAATTCAGTTATCAATATTCTCAGATTAACACACAAAGTATACCTGAACAGTAGCAAACCACAATACCTCAAAATACACCAACCAGCTTCTAACAAAACAGAGAGAGATCTAACAGCCATTCTGGCTCCCTCTTATAGCTGCTTGAGGTAACAAACCAATTACATGTCTTAAGCATTTAAAGTAACAGTAAAGTAATCATAGCTTATGTACATTGGCAAGCTAAGCCTAGGGTTACATCCCTAACATTTACCGTTGTACATAAATGGCGAGGAGGTGGAGAGGGTTGGTAGTTTTAAATTTCTGGGCATTTATATCTCAGAGGACCTCTCATGGACCATGAATGCTAACATGCTTGTGAAGAAGGCACAGAAGGGGCTGTACTTATTGAGAATGCTAACGAAGATAAATCTATCTCAGCATCTACTTCTGTCCTACTATCGCAGCACTATTGAGAGTGTCCTGACATACGGCATTCTTGCGTGGTATGGGAGCAGCTCTGCAGAGGACCAAAGAGCTCTACAGAAAATCATTAAAACTGCCTAGAATATCACCGGACTCCAGCTACCAGTCCTGGATGACATCTTCGCATCTCGCTGTTTGAGGAAGTTGCGTAACATTCTCAGAGACTCTTCCCATCCTGCTTACAATCTTTTTAGACTGTTGCCTTCTGGCAGAAGATACAGAACAATTAAAACTAGGACCACATGTCTTCTGAATAGCTTTTATCCCAGAGCTATAATTGCACTCAACAGTGAACTAAAGGGTCACCATCAGTGAGTTATTGGACAGTACTACTTGGTCTGTTGTGTGGATGCTTGGTGGTTTAGGGGTTGGAATTTTTTGATGGGTGGGTGGGTGTTTGGGGATTGTTATGTGTGTTGGGCCTGGTCTCTGGGTGTTATGTGAATTTAAATAAAGTAAAGTAAAATTTATTAGAGAAGTCATGTTGGCACATCTGGGGAAAAGCCAAATCTGAAACTTCGCATTTCCCCCTTTCCCACACTAAATTTCTCCCTTCCCCCTTTTAGCAATATTCATATCAGATACGCATATCACCGAGCTTCTTTTCTACCAGCAAACTCTAACCATGCCCCACAAAGTCCAGCAGTCGGCCTTGAGTTCATGTGGGTTAGACACTACCAGATGGATTCATAACTGACCAACCGCACTCAACATGTAGTCCTCAATGGAACTGCATCTACATAGAGGAAAGTATGCAGTGGAGTACCCCAAGGCTCTGTTTTAGTCCCAGTACTCTTTAACATCTTCATCAATGATTTGGACAAGAGGGAATAAATGGGGAACTCATCAAATTTGCAGTTGACACCAAGCTGGCAGGAATAGCCAACACTGCAGAAGACAGGCTTAAGATACAGAAGGATCTTGACAAACTTGAACATGGGGCACTATGTAACAAAATGAAATTCATTGGTGAAAAGAGTAAGGTTCTACATTTAGGCAAGAAAAACAAAATGCACAGGTACAGTATAGGTGGTACCTTGCTCAATTGTAGTAACTGGGAGAGGGATCTTGGAGACCTAGTGGACAACCATTTAAATATGAGCCAGCCGTGTGCAGCAGCTGCCAAAAAAGCCAACACAGTTCTAGGCTGCACAAACAGAGGGATAGAATCAAGATCACATAAAGTGTTAAGATCACTTTATAGTGCCTTGGTAAGGCCACACTTGGAATAATGCATTCAGTTTTGGTCAGCACAATGTAGAAAAGCTGTGGAGACTCTAGAAAGAGTGCAGAGAAGAGCAACCAAGATGATTAGGGGACAGGAGACTAAAACTTATGAAGAATGGCTGCAGGATATGAGTATGTTTAGCTTAAGAGAAAGAAGGACTAGGGGAGACATGATAGCAGTGTTCCAATATCTCAGGGCCTGCCACAAAGAAGAGGGAGTCAAACTCTTCTCCAAGGCACCTGAGGGTAGAACAAGAAGCAATGGGTGGAAACTAATCAAGGAGAGAAGCAACTTAGAACTGAGGAGAAATTTCCTGACAGTTAGAACAATTAATCAGTGGAACAGCTTGCCTCCAGAAGTTGTGAATGCTCCAACATTGGAACTAATGTTATTCTATCCATGTGAAAGTATGTTATTACGGCTATACTCCTTTTTCTATTCCCCTTTCCCACATCTTACTCAACCCCCCTCCCCCCGTTGTGGCAGCCTTAAGAAATCTGTCCAAAGGTGGATCCAAGACTGACACCCTGTTATTTACCGATTATAATTGCCTCAGAGCAGGAAAGAATAGTCATACTTTCATCCAAAATTTAAAAAAATACCTCAGAATCCATACCCGCTTAAAATCTTTGTGCCAAACAATTAGATCTTCATGAATGACAAATTCCTTTCCTGCAAGTGTTGTGGGATCCATCTTTCCGATTTTCATTTTGTGGTACGAGTTGTTTGGAAACATGCCCACATTTATAATATCGAATCCAGAAAGTACTTCTCCCTGATGGTTGATGGACACAATTTCTCCAAGCGAATTGTTGAATGAAAGGCCTTGGAGGAACCAGTGAAGCTAATTTTTTTTTTAAAAAAAAGAGGGAAAAAATGGATTAAAGCAAAAAGAAGCAACAAGTGGATTAAGTCAAGATGTCCTGAAATTTATATTTAGAGAAATGAAAGTGGCATTACTTAACGCCGCACTGATTTCTGTCCGTCAGTTTTAAGTCTGACTATCATTTAACCACGATACATGGCACAATTCTTAATTATGGGCTACCACGGGAGAGACAAAACTGAGGCATCTGTGAACATACTGACATCATTGTGGCTAATAGTGGATATCCACAATCCAAAAAACCTAGATTCAAAAGCAATGTCATGGTTTAACATATCTTCCGGAGCTGGATTCTATCAAAGGCCAATAACTGAAGACTTTATATGAGAAATATTAAGACATAGGGATTGCAATTTAAATTAATCTATTGGTAAAGCTCTTGTAGTTCCCTCAGCAGATACAGAAAATATCGACAGTCTTCGGAGTGATGGCCTGTAAACTCCTGCAACTCTTTTCTCATATATAAAACAATAAAACCAATAAACAGATAATCAAATAATAAATTAATAAAATAATATAATATCCTCCCCACCCCTCACCCTGGCAACAATACATCACACGAGCCATTCCATTCCACTCTGCGTTTCCCAGGCCCACTGGCAAAATCAGATTTTCAGTGCCCTCCAGAAGAGTGTCAGAGTGAGGGCCATTCTCATTTCTGGGGGAATGATGTTCCAGAGAGAAGGAGCCACCACGAGAAGGCCCTTCTTCTGGGTCCCACCAGATGTATCTCCTGCTCTGACCTAGGCTTCCCCAAAAAGTACGAAGCAGATTCCTGGTCCCAACAAAACCCCTTTTATTAAATGAATGTGAATTCCTGTCATTCACATTCAGCAAAGGCCTGGCAAAACAGTCTTTCAAAGATGACCACAGATCTTATCTAGCTTGGAAAGCTGCTGTGTAAATATTTTGCCAGCGCAGTGCGATGCAAGGAAAACTTGGCACCAAGTCTTTGAGATTCACGGACAGATCTTCACACTCCTGAAACAAATGAACCAACCAACAAACAAGCAAATTGTTTCCTGCAAAAGCCCACTCCCCTTTCACTCCTCTTTTATTTCCTATGGGAAGGGCCATTCGCCATCCAGCTGTTGACCCTGATTTCTTAGCTGTTCTTTTCTTCTGGCAGTTCTGCGCATGTGCACATTGGGAGCAGGCTCCAGCTGTTCCTCTGCCTCACTGCTGTCTAGCTCTGAAGTCAGCTGAAAACTGTCAGACGGCCTTGGCCCCGTCTCTGCCTCTGACGCAGAGCCCTTGTCAGAGCCTTCCCTAGCCTCCAGGACTGGCCCATGTTCCTCCCCAACCTCCTCACTGTCTAACTCTGCTGCCAGCTCCGCTGGCCACTGGCGGGCCACAACATCTCCCTAGGGCATGGGACCCACAACATTCCTTGCCTCCCGCTCTTGTGGATCAAGTAGATGTGACCAGCAAAAGACGGCCTCTCTGACAACCTGGTTGAAGCTCCAAAACCCACATCATCTTGTCACTGCTTTTTGAACTTTGTGAATTGTGGTGACCAGCAGTAGCCACACTTTCAGGATTCTTAGTGTCTATGAAACTGCTTTGCGAAGCAATAACTTTGCAATATTGAAACGAAGCACCCGTGTTTCTTCGGGTCCCTCACTTTAGCAGTCCCTATCAGTGTGGCTTCAGCCTATGTGAAAGATCTTCCAGACTAAACAGTTCTGCAAACCACTCTTGGCAAGAACAACAAAAGATTGGTGACTACTAAGCCCTTGCAGAAGTTATTCCAGGTTAGGTGGACTTCAGCAGCTACTGAAGTCCGTACTTGGTCAAAGCCACCCAACACTGAAGACCTTCAGACAGTATTGCTGGGGAGGGCTGACAAGAGATTTCTGCAAAACTGACCCATCATTCAGAACAATAGAAATTGATTTGTTATAATGAACCACAACAATACCTTACTTGAATGTGTTCTAACCTAAGCTTCCCCAAAAAGCACAAAGCAGAGCCATGGTACCAACAAAACCCCTTTTATTAAATGAATGTGAATTCCTGTCATTCACATTCAGCAAAGGCCTGGCAAAACAGTCTTTCAAAGATGACCACAGATCTTATCTAGCTTGGAAAGCTGCCGTGTAAATGTTTTGCCAGCGCAGTGCGATGCAAGGAAAGACTTGGCACAGAGTCTTTGAGATTCACGGACAGATCTTCACACTCCTGAAACGAATGAACCAACCAACCAACAAGCAAATTGTTTCCTGCAAAAGCCCACTCCTCTTTCGCTCCTCTTTTATTTCCTATGGGAGGGGCCATTCGCCATCCACCTGTTGACCCTGATTTCTTAGCTGTTCTTTTTTTCTGGCAGCTCTTCGCATGTGCACACTGGTAGCAGGCTCCAGCTGTTCCTCTGCCTCACTGCTGTCTAGCCCTGAAGTCAGCTGAAAACTGTCAGACGGCCTCATCCCTGTCTCTGCCTCAGATGCAGAGCCCTTGTCAGAGCCTTCCCCAGACTCCAGGACTGGCCCATGTTCCTCCCCAACCTCCTCACTGTCTAACTCTGCTGGCTGCTGGCAGACCACAAAAGAATCAATATATGGAATGCACAGGTACAGTATAGATGGTACCTTGCTCAACAGTAGTAACTGTGAAAGGGTTCTTGGAGTCCTAGTGGACAACCATTTAAATAGGAGCCAGCCGTGTGCAGCAGCTGCCCAAAAAGCCAACACAGTCCTAGGCTGCATCAACAGAGGGATAGAATCAAGATCACGTGAAGTGTTAATACCACTTTATAATGCCTTGGTAAGGCCACACTTGGAATACTGCATTCAGTTCTGGTCGCCACGATGTAAAAAAGATGTGGAGACTCTAGAAAGAGTGCAGAGAAGAGCAACAAAGAGGATTAGGGGACTGGAGACTAAAACATATGAAGAACGGTTGCAGGAACTGGTTATGTTTAGCTTAAGAGAAAGAAGGACTAGGGGAGACATGATAGCAGTGTTCCAATATCTCAGGGGTTGCCACAAAGAAGAGGGAGTCAAACTATTCTCCAAGGCACCTGAGGGTAGAACAAGAAGCAATGGGTGGAAACTAATCAAGGAGAGAAGCAACTTAGAACTGAGGAGAAATTTCCTGACAGTTAGAACAATTAATCAGTGGAACAGCTTGCCTCCAGAAGTTGTGAATGCCCCAACACTGGAAGTCTTTAAGAAGATGTTGGATAGCTATTTGCCTGAAATGGTATAGGGTTTCCTGCCTAGGCAGGGGGTTGGATTGGAAGACCTCCAAGGTCCCTTCCAACTCTACTATTGTATTGTATTGTATTGTATATCAACATTCAACATTAACCTCTTCACAGAAGTGAATAAGTCCATTTCCACCACCACTAATTTGAAAAGAGTAAGAAGCTCAGCATGACTTTACGTGGTACTAATCCGCTTCGGCCAATAAAGGTTTTGATTCATAAGTTATCACCTTCCAGATGCCTTGATCTTGAAGTTCACCCTTTCTCATTTCTGTTACTCTTTTGTATTTAGACTTAAGTACGTTCATCCCATGAACGGCATGGGCTACAGCATAGACGGCATTGTAGATGCTGTAACTGTGGCCCGTCATTTCAAATAAATGCCCAGGAAGGTTATTTAGCTCTTCCTTCCCAGTACATGCTTCATCACTTTCCATTGGTTTATTACTCTCTGAAAAGACACAATCGAAGCCTTGCTCCCAGAGGTCTTTCAGCAAACTATCTCGCTGGGTCTGGAATGGTTTGGTGGCCCCAAGGAATTCACCGAACCGTGGCAATTCATTGGAGTGAATATCAAAAGAAATCGCTCCATCAAACAATTGCAAATCAAAGGGCCGATGCAGACTCGTTAACATTAAATCCATTTGAGCTGTCAGAATCCAAACTTTCCCAAGGATTATGTATGTATACTTGAGGAAAAGAAGCAGAACCATTGCTGTCAAGCTTTCCCCATAGAAGATGAACGTGTTGACTATGGTTTCCCGCAAATAAACATTTATCCTACCCACCACAGAACCGTGAAACATAGAAAAAAATGCTTGTTTCGCGATTCTCTCCATAAAGGCAGAGCAGATCCTGTTCTCAGAAAGAAGAGGGTCCAGGACTCGGAGGAAATTGTCTCCACTGTCATCATCCAGAATTAAGAGGCCAACCCACGTCCATCCAAAATGCTTCAGCAAATGGATGATCCCCGCAATCTGAAGAGATTCATTGGGAGCCATGCGGTAAAAGGAAGCAGCCATCTTTGTCCCGTGCTTCTTGGGAGCAAATGAACCGTAGGCAAGCTAGAATAAAATGCGTACTTTGTGGGTTATCGTTGTTAACTCTCCATTCCTATGAGAAAGTTATATTTTCTTAAAGAACACATAGAATTGAGATTTAATATGGAGTGATTTGGAATTTAAAGTATTAAGGGAAATAGGTGATCCTATAGAAACAATTTTGGTTTAAAAAGGATGTTAAAAAACTGCTAGGAGGATTCAAAATCCCTTTCTTAAAAAAAATGGATAGAATTATGGAATAAACGGAGATGCCGAGTAATGGAAGGAATTTCTCCTTTAACATCGGTGGTGGGAATTGAGAAATTCCCTAAAATTGGATTGAAAGAATGGAGTAGTAAACTCAAAGAAAATCAGATATATAAATGGGAAGACTGGAAGAGCAAAATAAAGAATACAACATAACTAAAGAACATTTTAGCAGATATTAAATTAAATTGGTGGAATTTAATACCATTAGAGAAATGGATAAAATGGATGCCTTATATATTTCTAAAATGTATACAGTATGCTGCCTTTTCATCAGGTTGCTGGGTGGGCGTGGCCATAATGGGTGTCACTGCGTTAAATCTTTGCTAGCCTGAACTGAATAGCTGAACTGAAAGAGTTACTGCGCAGGTCATAAGCCTTATCTGTCAATGATTTATTGCGCATGCTTAACATGTTTATTACATCACACATTCCAGAGACTTCTTTCCTTTTGATCTTTGTCCGTCTGCCAGGAAGCTGGTAGACAAACTGCTCTTGCCAAAATGTAACAATTAGATAGATTTGTTTATTTCTTTATTTTATTATTTTTGTATTAAAAGTTTTGTTTCTCATTAGAATATGTTTCCGGGATTTTATTTTCATTTTTCGCACCTTAAAGAAAATGCTGTTTGGAAAAGCCGCGATCTAAGACCTCATCTAGTTCAGGGTGAAATATCTTCCCCTGACAATGGGCATGGCCTACTCGGCCTCCTGAACCATGGGGGTGGGGCGTTTTCACCCACCCCAGGCTCTTGGGGCTTACCTCAAGCCTCCGGAAGGGTGAAAACGGCCACCCCCGGACTCCACAGACCCTCCAGAGGCTGGAAACATGCCCACTACAAACTTCAGGAACTTCCGGAGACCTGTTGTTTGCCCTCCCCAAGCTCCAGAGGCTTTCCTCAAGTCTCCGGAAGGGTGAAAACGGCCTCCCCCAGACTCCGGAGACCGGAAACATGCCCATTTGCGAACTTTCAGAACTTCCAGGAGGCCTGTTTTTAACCCTCCTAGAGCCTCCATGCACTTACCTGGCATGATAAATGGGCCACAAGGAGACTCCTGGGAGGGGAGGGGTGGGCAGGGCAGGGCCAGACAGTCCTTGCAACTACTGGTTTGGCGAACCAGATGTAAAATTAACATACGGTTCGCCCAAACCCATCCGAACCGGCTGAATCCCACCGCTGCATTTACCCCTTTGTTTCCATGACTGAGGGTGAACTTATACTAAATGAACACCTAAAGATCTCCAGCTTCTGGTTGCTTTTTCAGACACTGTTTTTAACAAAATACGTTCAATGTGGTGCACCAGAGATGGCTTAATTCCAATTCCCAACTACATTAGGTCCTATTGATGCACCATTGAAGCAGAAGCCAACCCCTACTTATCATTTCTCATTCCCTTCAATTTTGCTCTATGAGTGACAGTTCCTACCAGTTTGGACCAGTTCGGCTGAACCGATAGTGGTATGGCATCCTGGGTTGATGGAACCGGCAGCAACCCAGGCCTGCCACACCCCTGAACTGGTTCCCCCGGACTCTTCTGCCATCGCCAGCATGTTTCTGCGGATGCGCAGAACCGTTTTCAGTCAACTGTGCATGCACAGCAACGTGTGGCAGGCACACGAATCAGCGAAGCGAGCAAAATGCCCTCTCAGGAAACCGGTAGTAAACCGATTACAAACCTACCACTGATGGGTCAGTTTTTATCCATGTCAATAGCTGCATCTTACCTGGGGGATTTTATAAAGACTGATGATGTTTGACATGAAGAATGAGATATCAGCACCAAATCCGCCGATTATGGCCACAATGAGATTCTCCTTGAAACCACACCTGTAGTTGACAACCAACTGGTCGGATCGGAAGAGCAGCTCCAAAGTGGATCGGTAAGTCAGCCGGGCATCAAAATAGTTGTCACAGATGAAAAATCCCAGGGTAACGTTAGACGAGAGCCTCGGGTTTGAGTTGATCTGTTTCACCGCAAATGCCAAGCTGAGGGAATGCTGGTACAACTTTACAACAGCTCTGGCAAAACAATTGAGGGATAAATGAAATGCAGAGGAGTTGGTGCGGGGGAAGGTTTCACATACTGTATTTTTCGGAGTGTAAGACGCACCAAGATTTTGAAAAGGTATTTCTTTTTTTAAAAAAAGTATTTGCATTCTGCAGGCCTCCCAAACCCTCAGCATGCCTCATTTTTTTGTGAAAAAATGGGGCATGCAGAGAATTTATTATTCTCTATTAATCTATTATTATTATTAATGTGATATATGTTTGATTACTACCTCCTCCATGTATGTATATGTATGTATATGTGTGTATCTATATGTCTATATGTATGCATGTATATTTTTTATTGTACGCCTCCCCGAGTCCCCTGGGGAGAGGGAGCGGCTAACAAATTAAAAATTTGAATTTGAATTTGAATTTGAGAGACCTGCAAAATGCTTTCAGGAGCTGGGGGGCCAAAAATGAGCAAAAAATACCCTATTTTTCACAAAAACAGGCCCGTATTTTTTTTTACCAAAAAAGGGGGTGCATAACCTTTTAAAGGCTTGTAGAGTGGGGGCTGGAGGTGGGGGCAAAAATGAGCAAAATACCAGCCCATTTTTGCTCGCTTTTGCCCTCCCCAGCCCCCCAGGAGCACTTTGAAAGCCTCCCAAACCCTCTGCATGTTCATTTTTGTGGAGGGGGGGGTTAGGAGGCCAAAAATGCTGTATTCAGTGTATAAGATGCACCCGGATTTTCACCCTCTTTTTTGGGGGGGAGGGGGGGGAAGGTCCGTCTTATACTCTGAAAAATACGGTAAATTTACCACCGGTTTGCTGTGCACCGAAACTGTGACCGTGTGTGCCCACAGTCGCTTTGTGAGCGTGCGTGCCTTCGGTGCATGCCTTTTGCTCGCGCAGGCGGCTTACACACATGTAGGCGACTTAGAAATCATGGCTAAATAGAATGACATAGAGTCGGGGTGGGTAGATGGCACCTGTAGGTTGCCACTATCGTTTCTCCTGAACCGGTCCAACCCGGTTAAATATGTTCAGTGAAGCAACAATGACAACCTAAGCATGTTAGTTGTAAGAAGAATCAGATGTAAAGACCAAAAAGGTACATGTTGTGATATGTAGACGGATAATTAGAACTGCAGAAAAAACAATTGTTACCCACCTGCCTTCCATTGAGGACTGGTATATACAATACAATACAATACAATACAATACAATACAATACAATACAATACAATACAATACAATACAATACAATACAATACAATACAATACAATACAATAGTAGAGTTGGAAGGGACCTTGGAGTTCTTCTAGTCCAACCCCTGCCTAGGCAGGAAACCCTATACCGTTCCAGGCAAATGGCTATCCAACATCTTCTTAAAGACTTCCAGTGTTGGGGCATTCACAACTTCTGGAGGCAATTTCTGTTCCACTGATTAATTGTTCTAACTGTCAGGAAATTTTTCCTCAGTTCTAAGTTGCTTCTCTCCTTGGTTAGTTTCCACCCATTGCTTCTTGTTCTACCCTCAGGTGCCTTGGAGAATAGTTTGAATCCCTCTTCTTTGTGGCAACCCCTGAGATATTGGAACACTGCTATCGTGTCTCCCCTACATATACTGTACAAGTCAAAGAGAAACCTGTGAAAATAACTACAGACCCCTCAAATCCTGGACATAAATTGTTTCAACTTCTACTCTCAAAATGATGTTCTAGAGCATTGCACATCACAACAACGAGACACAAGGTCATTTTTTTCCCCTGAACACCATTACTCTGCTAAACAACTAATCCCCACAACACTGTCAGACTATTCACTAAGACTGAATTCCTATTATTTTTCTCATCCTTCCTATTATCTATCTTCTTCTACTTATAACTCTAACCTTGTTGCTTGTGTCTTTATGATTACATTATTTTATTTAGTGTCCTAGTATGATTTATGTTGATTGCTTATTTAGTATCCTATGAATATCACTAAGTGTTGTATCTTATGATTCTTGATGAATTTATTTTTAGGTACACTGAGAGCTTATGCACCAAAGACTTGTGTGTCCAATTGCACTTGGCCAATAAAGAATTCTATATTTTTATATATCGAGACTTTCCCAAAGAGTGGAAATAGGCAGATGTTGTTTGATGGAATTGAAGGTATTGTGAATATCCAGCTCTTTTTCTCCTGTCTCCAGGTATGGCAACATCTATTATCCAGATGTTTTAATCTTTCTAATTGATGATAGTTAGTTCTGTGGTGCTATGTTTATTAGTATTTATTAGTGGAAGCCTGATTGTATTCTGTTAGTTCATTCCCACTGTATGGTTGTTCCTGCTAAATCTTACCTCTTGTTCCCACTTCTCTTCACATAATATTCATTGCATTGGTTTGCCCTTTTTGCAATCCTTAAATGTAATTAATTAGTTGTCTACTCTGGTGATATTTTAGTGAACATCTCTGGCAAGTCAAACAAGCCTTCTTATCTTGATTAGATTGAGATCAGATTGACAGAGTTGGAAGGGACCTTGTAGGCCATTTAGTCTAACCCCCTGCCAAAGCAGGAGACTCTACACCATTTCTGTAAAATGACAGTCCAATATCTTCTTGAAAGCCTCCAGTGATGAAGCTCCCACAACTTCCGAAGCCAATTTCTGTTCCATGGGTTGATTGTTCTCACTGTCAGAAAATTTCTCCTTATTTCCAGGTTGAATTATTTCCTTGATCATTTTCCGTCCATTATTCCTTGTCTGGCCTTTGGGTGCCTTGGAAAATAGCTTGACCCCTTTCGTCTCTGTGGCAGTCCCTCAAATATTGGAAGACTGCTATCATGTCTCCCCTGGTCCTTCTGTTCACCAGAGTAGCCATGTCCAGCTCCTGCAACCGTTCTTCATATGTTTTAGTCTCTGGACTTTTAATCATTTTAGTTGCTCTTCTCTGCACTCTTTCTAGAGTCTCCACATCTTTTCTATATTGTGGTGACCAAAACTGAATGCAGTATTCCAGGTGTGGCCTTACTAAGGCTTTATAAAGTGGCACCAATACTTTGCGTGATTTTGATTCTGTGCCTCTGTTTATACAACCAAGGATTGTGTTAGCTTTTTTGGCTCCTGCTGCACACTGCTAACTCATGTTTAAGCGATTGTCCACTAAGACTCCAAATTCCCTCTCACAGTTAGGCTTTTTTTTTTATAGTGTGGTGACCAAAACTGGATGCAGTACTCTAGGTGTGATCTTACCTAGGCTTTATAGAGTAGTATTAGTACCTCACTTGTTCTTGATTGTATCCCTCTAATAATGCATTTTACATCTTATATTGACCATGCTGCTCAGAGTTTCTTCTGCTTAAGGAGAAAGCTTCAGATCTCAGCTATGAGAATATTTTGATTCCATAATTTCATACTACAATAGATTTCCATCAAGAAATCTGAGCGCTGTAGACGAGGCTGGGAAGTCAAAGGTTATCTAGAGTAAGGCAATGTGAATTATTTCCATACAAATGCCATTAAGGTACATGACGGATGCTTTACCTCTTTCTTTCTTTTTCAGGCATCACCTTGAAGATAGAGATTGCAACTTTTTTAGTCACAATGGCAACCTCAAAACACATCGAGAAGATCTGATATTTTTTTAAAAAATGATTGCCTTATTTTCAAAATTAAACCAGAGGCAATTCATAGAGATCTAACCTACGACGTTGTAACTCTGCCTCTAGATTCCAAAATGAAAGATGACATCTGCAGGATCTTTGAGAGGACAAATTGGCAGGATTTGATGTGGACAATGAAACTCTGATTAGCATAGTGGGATCTGGGCACAAGGAAGAAAGTGGTGGTTACATGAGGCACATGTGTTGATGCAGTATCCAAAAGGCACTGTTTGATCTTAAGTGGATAGTATATTTTTTTGGTACAGTCTTGTGAACTATCTTCTTATTTTATAAAGATGTAATGGATCTGTCATTATTGTATATGTTTTTGTGGATCAAAAACGTATACAATAATAAAATTGAGAGTCCTTAGTATTTCAAAAGACTCATTTTGCTGTTGTTATTAGTCGCAAAGTTGTGTCCGACCCACCGCGACCACATAGACAATATTCCTCCAGGCCTTCCTGTCCTTTACCATCATCTGGAATCCATTTAAGCTCACACCCACTTCTTCAATGACTCCATCCAGCCATCTCATTCTCTACCATCCCCTTCTTCTTTTGCCCTCTATTGTTCCCAGCCAGAGGCTCTTCTCCAGGAAGTCCTTCCTTCTCATTAGGTGGCCAATGTATTTGAGTTTCATCTTCAGGACCTGGCCTTCTAAGGAGCAGTCAGGGTTGATCTCCTCTAGGACTGACCGCTTTGATCATCATGCAGTCCAAGGGACTCGCAGGAGTCTTCTCCAGCACCATCGTTCAAAGGCCTCCATTTTTGGGCATTCAACCTTCTTTATGGTAAAATCATTTAGGGCCTGGCTAAAACTGTCTATGCTCTTCAGAAACCCTGATTACAAATGCAGATGGATGAAAACCCGTGCGAAACCTTATAATATTATCTGCTTAATTTACAAAACACCTTTGAGAATCTTTTTATTATTGCAATTTCTAACCACATCGAGAACTGAAAGAAAAGGAAAAGAGAATGACTTACAGAGGGGGCATGAATGACGTCTGTGAAGGATGCTCTTCAAAGGAATATTCCTCAAGTACGTATACAACTTGAGCTGTGATCCCACCAATGAGGAGGTTTCCTGGCTGATGCCATTCATGAAGGATAGGACAAGGATCACTTCTTTGGCAAGGCGTGGCATTCATCTGTCTCTTCACCATCAACCATAGTGTGAGGACTATCCAGAACATTTTCTCCAGAGGATCCTTACTTGTGCCTATCTCCACAATCGCACCACTGTATATGGTGAGATTATTTTCCATCAACTAGATATTTTCAGAACTCATTCAGCTAACAGATGTAATTATATCAGTTCTCTCATTCCATGGGTTGACATTGGCAAGGTGAGCAAAGCAGGCCTGACCGACAAGCAGATTCCAGTGAATAGAAATAACCACCAGAATATAAAGGCACAAGATCCTGCCTGTATTTTTTTCCGCAGCTGCTGAAGTGCAACGGTTTATAACCTCTCTGAATTATTTCTGAGTATCTTGTGGAAAGCTTCTGGAGCTGGGTCATAAAGTTTCAATGATAGTCATTTAGCTTAATTGCCTAATAAACAGTCACCTCTACCAAATGGAACCTCCTGGGTTTGGAGAGCTATTAATTCCCTTCCACATTACACCACTGGAGAGAATCATCTTCTTAGATTTTTAAGGAGATACCACATAAAAGAATGATATATGATTATTTCTGTAAACTTAATCATTATCCTTGGGATTCTTCCCAAACCTCATAGCTGAAATCTGTTCCAACCAAACACACAAGTAAATAATTCAGCAGGATTCATTTACATAAGAAACTTCTTTATGTACAATAATCTAAAGCATGATGCAAGTATACAATACTCATGCAGCAGAAGCCAGAACTTCTGTGTTTGTGTGTGTGTGTGTGTAGCATTTGTGCTGATAAATAAATAAATAAAGGGAGACTAATATACATCTATTTCAAGCTATTTAGCTCTCATCAGCTGTATTGCTTCATTAGTTTTTATTACTTCTTATCTTCTTGTTTTGTTTGTTGATTTGTCCATTCTATCTTTTCCCCTGTTCTCTCTATTCTCTCTTTATTTCCTGGCTTTTTTTTCTTGAAAACCCATCCCAACTTTCCTCTAAGGGCTTAAAGGCAGTTTCCCTTTATTTGAATGTTTTGAACTCCTCCAGTAAGCCTTAAGATGGACTTGAACATATATTTCCTAGGCCCAAACTAGAGGTAGGAAATCATAAAGCTTCAGTACATTGTACAAAAATACGCAGTTCTCATTCACTCAATTCCTCTATATCTGAATTAAGTGCTGATCTTTGAACATTCTTTCAAGGTGAGCTGCATTGTCTGTGATAAACTCTTACAAATATTTCATATCATAAATCTGGTGGTTTAAAATCTCTCATCTAATGACATCCATAGAATAGACTACGTTTAAAAACTCCCTTTTTATGACCCTGTAATCCCTTAATTCAGGCTAGACTCAGGATGACTGTATGGAACTGAGCATTTAATGACCAGATGCCTTTCATGACACCACATGGAGTTCACCACAGATATTTTTTTTTCCTTTGTGCCCTCAGAGAGAAATATCTGCCACTAGCTAGAATTGAACTCTTAACCTCCTGTGTGGAAGATGAGTGTCTTCACTAGTAGGCCATCACACCGCTCATAGAATAGACTACATTGACTAATCAAAACATATTGGTCAGAACAACCAACATAATGAACTTTATCTGTTGTCAAACACTTTCTTAATAAAGATCAGTTGTCATTTCCATCAGTTTATATCTTGTCTTCTTCATAAGCCTGATTTGTTAGTGATTGTGGTTTTCAATATTGCTTGAATGGCTTTTCTTTAAGGGAGTTGAAACTCTTTCCCAAAGAAACTATGTTTCAACACTATTTTGTAGTATTTTGATGGTTTGGAGACATATCCCTCTGAAATGGCTCAATGTCTGAATTTTTAAAATTATAGTTCAATATTACCAGGAGGAAATGAAAATGATAATTGCTGAATAATTTTGGCACTGCTGGTGATCAGTGACTTGAGTAGAATCCATGGATTTTTCTCCATGCTGCTTAATCATGATAAATATGATCCAAATGATATTATCCAGATATTAGATCACTGTAAATAGTTACCAAAGAGCAGAACTCTTTTGAAGAAGACCTGAATACTCTGTTCATTAAATATGTAACATAAATAATAAGAACTAAAAGAAAAGTATTTATTAAAAGCTGAGTCACTCGTTAGACAGCAAAATAATTTACTTTTCATTTCCATTTATTTCACACACACTGTTATACATACCAGGGATAAATAATACTGGTAAACTTGACAAACCTAATAAGCAAAGCCTGTTTTTATAAACACATAAGCCATGATTTAATAGTCAGAAATTTCTCTTTACAAGTTGTCCTTTGCTGTTGAGCTCAGGCCTCAGCAAATAATGTAGCAATTGGCGGAAAAGATACATCCCAAAATTGACAGAACCAACAAACAAGCTCCATTTTTTTTAATAGAAGAAGATTACTCATTTAGTTTCAGAGGAGAAATACATCAATCCATAATGTAAAATCAAAAATGCTTTTTCTTTACAAGTTGTCCTTTGCTGTTGAGCTCAGGCCTCAGCAAAATAATGAAACATTTGGGGAAAAAGATACATCCCAATAACCCAGCACTAGAAGCTAAGATGGAGAAGATCTCCACAGCTACCATATACTTTCCTTTGGTGCTCAAATAGGTAGGAACAAAAGACAACCACACACTAAAAAATACCAGCATGCTGAAAGTGATGAACTTTGCTTCATTGAATGTGTCTGGCAGGTTTCTAGCCAGGAAAGCCACCATGAAGCTGATGAGAGACAGAAACCCCATATAGCCCAAGACAAGATAAAACATCACAACAGACCCTTCGTTACATTCTGCTATGATCTCTTCAGTCACTGATTGCATGTTAAGTTCTGGAAAGGGGGGAGAAGTGATCATCCACACCAGACAAATGCTTGCTTGAATGAAGGAGCAGAAGAAGACAATTAAGAAGGACAATGTTTTCCCCAACCATTTTCTCATGCTGGACCCTGGTTTGGTGGCCATGAAAGCTGCAATGACCATGATGGTTTTGGCCAACACAGAAGAAATGGCCACAGAGAAAATAATTCCAAATGCAGATTGTCACAGGAAGCAAATCATTTTGAGGGGTTTTCCAATGAAAAGAAAAGAGCAGAGGAAACATAGCAGAAGGGAGATGAGGAGAGTGTAGGTGAGGTCTTTGTTATTAGCTTTAACAATAGGGGTATCTTTATGTTTAATGAATATTCCAAGTATGAACATAGTCATGACAGAAAATAAAACAGTAACCATACCTAAACTGATCCCCAAAGGTTCTTCATAGGTTAGAAAAGTTAGGATTTTGGGGATGCAACGGACTTTGTCCTTACTTGGATACTGATCTTCTGGACATTCAGAACAGGCAATCATATCTGGAAATAAGAGAGAAAGAATTGAATCTAATTGTTATGATTTCTGTATCACGAAGTGAAATATATAATTATATTACATCAAAATAGTCTTTTTTTAACTTGCCCTCTTTAAGAAGTATAGACTTCAATTGTCGGAATTGTGGATAAAGAATTTTGGGAGTTGAGGTCCAGAAGTTTTAAAACTGCTAAGCTTGAAAAACACTGGATTAGATCATTAGATGAGAACCAAAATTAACTTATGGAAGTGGGAATCTTCTCTTGTCAGTGGTAATTGTGGTCAAATAGCACCACACTTAAAATATGTCAGAAGCTTCATAAAGACCTATCCCTTCAAGCTTTCCCATTTTTAACTGTAACATGAAGCCCTAGTATCCCATGTGTTTCATAAATGTTGCTTTTTTTTTCTTTGGGCATGATTATATAAGGGCCTGGAGACAAAAACATATAAAGAACCTTTGTAGAAATTGGGTTTGGCTAGTCTAGAGTTTAGAAGGACTAGGGGTGACATGATAGCGGCATCCCGGTATTGAGAATAGAGTAGAATAGAATCACAGAGTTGGAAGAGACCTTGGAGGTCTTCTAGCCCAACCCCCTGCTTAAACAGGAAACCCTGCACCACTTCAGACAACTGGTTAGGGGCTGCCACAAAGAAGAGGAGGGGGTCAACTTATTTTTCCAAAACACCAGAAGGCAAGAGAAGAAACAATGGATGGAAACTAATCAAGGAGAGAAGCAACCTGGAATTAAGGATAATTCTGTCAGTTAGAACTACTATTAACCAGTTGAACAAGCTGGCCTTCAGAAGTTGTAGGTGCTTCATCACAGGAGGTTTTTAAAGGGAGATTAGACAATAATAAAGGGTTTGATTATAAGAAGCCCAAGAACCTTTCCAGCTTTATTCTGATTCTGATATAGGAACTATATCTCTTTTGTATTGTTTGTTGGTTTGTTGGTTTGATTGGTTGGTTGGTTGATCAAATTTATATAGCTATCCATCTCACCAAAAGTGACTCTTTGTGGTAGACGATAATGAGGTAAATTAGTTTCTCAGAAGGGAAACCGGCGGAGACATTAAAATCTATATTCAGCAAGAGAAAAATCTACATTTAAAACAAAACTCATTTTTTTCAAATTGTTATTTTATAAATCGCTATGTGGGTCTCATAGGTGAAAGACTGATGATTTGAGAATGGACACTTCGATGTTTATGGGAGGTTTTCTTTAGCCTTGCTGCTTTATTGTAGCCATTATTAAAGTGATGTCACCATCCAAAATAATAATAATGAGATAAAATAGCAATCCAGTACAGGGATCCCCAACCTCTGGGCTGTGAGGGGTTTGCAACTGGGCCACGGAAACAGCTGGCGTGTACATACACAATCACATCCTCACTGGTGTGAGCAGCAGGCACTCCCTTTAAGTGAGTGGAAAGTGTGTGTACATGCCGCCACTTGTTCAAAACCATCCAGTAGATCCGACAATCAGCTGGGAGCCAATGAGTGCACTTCTACAATCAGTTGGGCCCGCCCCTGTGTTTTACTTACCTGTATCCTCTCAGCTGATTCGCTCGGCAGAGCAGATTGCCATGACTCCACGGTGATACTCCCCAGAAGTAGAAGTAACGGAGTGGCTGCTCAGTTTTATGGTGGGAAAAAGTCATTTACCAACATAGCGTGGAGTACAGCAGAGAGAAAAATTACCTGACATGTTTGACATTTTCCCCTCAGAACATGGATCACAATCGTAGCAGCAAAATTTCTGCCCTTCTCTTTTCTTTTTCTGATAGCCAGGAGGACAAGGATTGTTACACACTGAACGGGGCGAGACCTGTTGATGTAACCAGGATGTAAACCAGGATTGGTGAATTTAACGACAACAAAGAAATCAACACTATAAGTGTGCCTTTGAGAACCAGGTCAAGGAAATGAAGGGTTTTTTTCCCTTCATCCTCTTTTTGTTCTTGAAGTTTTGGGTTCTTTTCCCAACAGTGTCATTAGGAGTCAGTTACCGTATTTTTCGGAGTATAAGACACATTGGAGTATAAGACGCAGCAAGGCTTTGAAGAGGAAAACAAAAAAGAAAGGTTTTTCCACTCTGCAAACCTTCCAAAATTGGCCCATTTTTTGCAAAAATGGGCCCATTCCCCCCCCCCCCAAAAAAGGCATGAATAGCCTTTAGGGAGCTTGCAGAGTACTCCTTGGGGGGAGAGCAAAATGAGTAAAAAATTGTCTGTTTTTTTGCGAAAATGGGCCCATTTTTCGGTTTAAAAGAGAGCATGGATAGCCTCTAGGAAGCTTATAGAGTGCTTCTGGGGGCTAGGGGGGGTAAAAGTGAGCAAAAAAATGGCCCTTTTTTGCTCATTTCTGCCCTCCCCAGCCGCCGGGAGCTCTCTAAAAGCTTCCTACAAGTTATGCATGGCCATTTTGGTGAAGGGGGCAGGGTTTTGAGAGGCAAACTCGTCTCTGATCTCCAAATCTTCCACCCAGAATCCTGCAATAACTTAAAAATCCGTACCTGCTTAAAATACTTGTGCCATACAATTAAATCTTCATGAATCACAAATTTGCTTCCTTCCAGTGCTGTGGGATCCATCTTTCCAATTTTCACTTTACGGTAGGAGTTGTTTGGAAACATGATCACATTTGTAATATCAAATCCAGAAAACACTTCCCCATGGTCATTGATGGACACAGTTTCTCCAAGTGAATTATTGAATGAATGGCCTTGAAGAAACCAATGAAGCTAAATAAAAATAAGAGGGAACTAATAACAGGGGGGGAAATGTCTTGTGGGTTACATCAAGACTTTCCTGCAATCATTTTTCTTTTGGACATTAGGCCTGCCATACTTTTTATTATTCTATGCATTTTCTATTGTGAAAAAATGGGAGGTGGGCATTGTACGGAGTTAGATGCTATGTAGCCATAACAAAATTCTTTCTAAAAAGCCAAGGTCATCCTTTGTCTCTACACCTGATCGGAACTGGATGGGTGGAAGCTGCCAGCATGGCAGTGGGAGATTGGACCATGTGATGGACTTGTGGGTGTGGGGGCAAGATCTTGAACTTTCAACTGGGTGGGGAAAACTGGGAAGCTTTCCGATTCGGGTTTTCCCAGATGTGCCAACATGGCTCTCTTCATAAATTGGAACTTTGAGGAATCCTTTACCTCGGACTCTGATTTAATTGTGGATGCTATTTGGAACCCTGACAGTCGCACTCTTATCTGTCAATCAAATTTAAGTAGGACTATCACTAGATCATGACAACTTGCTCTAGTCACAATTATGATCTTCCACAAGCGAGACAAAAATGTGACACATGTTAGTATAGTGACATCATTTGATTGATGCAAGCTGATTGGCAACATGATTTTGATGTCTCCCCTTAGCTGTCCTTTCTTTGGGATAAAGACACGGTTTATTTCACTAAATAAGATTCATACTCCATCTTGTCATTTCTCTTTGCATTTTTTCCAGTACCTCAGCATCAGTGGTGGTATTCAGTGGCTTCAAATTGGCGCAGGTGAACTGGTAGTGGTGATTCACCCATCTGCCCCAGTGCTTGCCATTCTATTTAGCCATGTTTTCTAAGCTGCGTGCATGCATGAAAGCCCCGTATGAGAGCAAAGTGCATGCATGGAAGGCCATGTGCATGCACAGGACGTGTGCATGCTCACATTTTCAGTGTGCATTGAACTGGTGGTAAAATTATGTGAAACGCGCCTCTGCTCAGCATCTTCTTTATATTGTGGTTTCCAGTCCTGGGCACATTGCAAGTTTGAAAGGAAGCACCTATCCTCATTGACCCATCTTTTCAGAGTCAGTTTTCACCAGATTTGTGCAAATATGATATTTCCAATAAAAGTAATCTTTGAGGAATTATATTGCCTCGGAGTCTTGCTGGCAATTGATTTATTACTTGGATTACCGGGTTGGATTACCTGGGATATTGCATCTCCACTACCGGAGTAGAGATGGATCCTACCAAGATTCAGGCAGTCCTGGGGTGTCAGGCACCAAAAACACACGCGCAGCTGCAGAGTTTCCTAGGCTTCGCAAATTTCTACCAGCAATTTATCTATGAGCGGGCAGGTTGGATGAACCCCCTGGCTACGTTCTGGTCTATATACTTTCGCAGGTCCTCCGTCTCTTTTGGTGCTATCAAAATCCTCCCTGGAGCAAAACTTGTTATTGGCAAAGCCACCCAGGTAAATGAGGAAATAAATTGCCAGTGGAAATTAGCAAAGCCTAGGAAACTCTGCACCAGCCTGCATGTTTTCAGCACCTACCACACCAGGAGTTCCTGACTCTTGATAGGATCCATCTCTACTCCGATACTGGAGATGCAATATCCCAGGTAATCTCATCTGTCGACAATTTCACATAGAGGTTTGCAGCTAACATCTTCTGCAAGACCTGCCAGACTATGCTTGGGCATGGTTTTGGTATAGATGAGGATATCGCCAAGGTACATGAGCACACCCATATTTGCTTCAGGTTATCCCCTTTAACAGTCCTTCTCAGCCTTTTTTCTGAAAAAAAGCATGGTTGGCATCTAGAATCCATCCTGTAAGTCATCCCATCCAGCTTTTGGAAAGTCAACCCCAGATAGGTGACCAGGAGGCGCCTGCTGAAGATATTCCAGGTGGGTTGGCTTAAACACACTTGTGTCAAAGTCACCCAACACTGAAGACCTTGTTTGTTTCTTGTTTGTTTCTTGTTTATTTGGATTTATATGCCGCCCTTCTCCAAAAGGACTCAGGGCGGCGTACAACATTAAAAAAACACACATCCCAAAAGTTAAAAAGAAATTAAATACATATCCCCAAAAAAAAACACCCCGAATTTAGAAGACAATACATTTTAAAATCAGTTAAAATTAACAGGCCAGGCCGGCTTGCTGGAAAAGCCAACTTTTTAGGGCGCGTCGGAAGGACCGGAGGTCAGGGATTATGCGGAGCTCCGGGGGTAGCTCATTCCAGAGGGAAGGCGCTCCCACAGAGAAGGCTCTCCCCCTGGGGGTTACCAGCCAACACTGTCTGGCCGACGGCACCCTGAGGAGGCCAACCTTGTGGGATCGTACTAGACGGTGGGAGGCTACGGGTGGCAGTAGGTGGTCTCGCAGGTACCCTGGGCCTAAGCCATGGAGCGCTTTAAAGGTCATAATTAATACCTTGAATCGCACCTGGAAAACAACCGGCAACCAGTGCAGGCCGCCTAAAAGGGGTGTAACATGGGAGCACCTAGGTACCCCCATGACAACCCGATCCAAGAAGGGGCGCAACCTTCAACCAACTACCGCTTGGCACTTAGAGGAAATGAAAGAAGCTCAGTATACCTTTCATGGTATTAATCTCATCTTTGGAATGACAGTGTTTGATTGCCAGGTGAAGAGCCGAGGTGGTTAGAATGCAGTACTTCAGGCTACTTCAGTACTGCAGGCTATTGCTGACTGCCAGCTGCCAACAGTTTGACAGTTCGAATCTCACCAGGCTCAAGGTTGACTCAGCCTTCCATCTTTCAAGAGTGAGTAAAATGAGAAGCCAGATTGTTGGGGGCAATATGCTGGTTCTGTAAATCGCTTAGAGAGGGCCATAAAGCAGGGGTCTTCAACCTTTCGGACCTCAGGGGACCACTAAATCCATAATTTTAAATCTCACGGACCACTAATATGTTCTGCCTAATGACTGGCTGGGTGGGCATGACTAGGTGGTCATGTGACTGGGTGGGTGTGGACAACTTGATGTCACTCATGTTGATGGGTGCCTCGCTGGCCACTGCTTGCCTCTCCTCTCCCAGAGATCTCTCACCTGCCTAGGCTCCTTAGGCCCCAACAGGAAGCAGTTGTTGGAGCTAAGCAGCCACCATGAGAAAGATTTGGCAAAATAGCTGGCTCAGTTCAAATTGGATCTGACCAAGAAGGAGGCTCAGCAAAGCACCTCACTGAGGACTACAAGCACAGGCTTTCCAAGCAAAGACCTGTGGAAGTGTAAGGCCAGATGCCGGCGCCTGGAGACTCAGCGGGCTAAGATGGTCAGCTTAGGCTATGATGCAGTCCCACTTCACCACCAGCAGTGCTTCCCTCCAGCCTTCACCCAAAGCCCCACATCAGGAGGTTGAAGCAGACGTCAAGTCAGAATTTCTCCCCTCCCCAACTTGTACAAAAAGACCCCGAAGGGGGAGACTCCCTGCAGCAACCCAAACGTTCATTGCATGTATCTGTCCCAGGGGGCATAGTTTGAGGACCCCTGATTTAGTGCAATATAAAAAAATGCAAATAATTTTTCTGCAGACCACCAATTGCTATAAGTCTAAGTGTGATTGCTGTTGCCATTACCTTCCAGATGCCTTGATCTTGAAGTTCACCCTTTCTCATTTCTGTAACTCTTTTGTATTTAGACTTAAGTATGTTCATCCCATGAATAGCATGGGCTACAGCATAGACGGCATTGTAGATGCTGTAACTGTGGCCAGTCATTTCAAATAAATGCCCAGGAAGCTTCTTAAGCTCTTCCTTCCCAGTACAAACTTCATCACTTTCCATTGGTTTATTACTCTCTGAAAAGACACAATCAAAGCCTTGTTCCCAGAATTCTTTCAACAAACTATCCCGTTGGTTCTGAAATGGTTTGATGGCCCAAAGGAATTCCTCAAAACCTGGCAGGGCATTGGAGTGTACAGCAAACGAAATTGCGCCATCAAACAATTGCAAATCTGAGGGCCGATGAAGACTCGTTAACGTCAGATCAATCTGAGCTGTTAGAATCCACAATTTCCCACGGCTTTCATCTGTATACTTAACAAACAGAAATAGAAGCATTGCTGTGAAGCTTTCTCCGTAGAAGACAAATGTGCTGATTTTGGTTTCCCTCATGTGAACATTTATCCTACCCACCATAGGATTTTGAAAAATGAAAATGAAGGCTTGTTTGGGAAATCTTTCCACAAAGGCAGAGCAGATCCTGTTCTCAGAAAGAAGTGGCTCCAAGGCTCGGAGGAAATTGTCTCCACTCTCATCATCCAGAATTAAGAGGCCAACCCACGTCCATCCAAAATGCTTCAGCAAATGGATGATCCCTGCAATCTGAAGAGATTCATTGGGAGCCATGCGGTAAAAGGAAGCAGCCATCTTTGTCCCGTGCTTCTTGGGAGCAAATGAACCATAGGCGAGCTAGAATAAAATGTGTACTTTGTGGGTTATTGTTGTCAACCCTCCATTCCTATGAGAAAGTTATATTTTCTTAAAGAACATGTAGAAATATACATCCTGCCCCCAACTGTCAGGCCTGCAGCCATCTTTCCTTTTGGGCCTTTGGCCTGCCACACTTTCTATTATTCTTCTATGCATTTTCTATGGTGGGAAAATGGGAGGGGGGATTGTACGGAGTTAGATGATATGCAGCCATAACAAAATTCTTTCTAGAAAGTCAAGGTCATCCTTTGTCTCTGCACCTCTGCACCTGACCGGAATTGGATGGGCGGAACTGCCAGCATGGCAGTGAGAGATTGGACCATGTGATGGACTGGTGGGTGTGGGGGGCAAGATCTTGAACTTTCAACTAGGTGGGGAAAACCGGGAAGTTTTCAAATTCAGTTTTTCCCAGATGTGCCAACATGGCTCTCTTAATTAATTGGAACTTTCAGCAATACTTTGCCTTGGACTCTGATTTACTTTTGGATGTTATTTGGAACCATGACATTAACCCGAATCTCCCTTAAAATACTTCACCAGCTAGCCTGAATTTCGCGGTGCTGTCCAGGGTCCTGAGCCTCAGCACCAACCCGTGCCCTGGTGGCGTAAAGTCTCAGGGAAGATGGAGGAAGAGAAAAGCAGCAAATGAAGGATCACCTATCTATGTCGAAACTATCTATGTGCCTTCAAAAGCCGTGGTGGAAGACATGGAGGCCGTGAAGAGGGAATGCCAGCTGGGAGCCAGGCGCAAAGAGCTGGCCTCTAGGCTTCATCTTACAAATAGAAGAAATACTTAAGTTAAACAGGAAAGATGTAGGTAAAGAAGACCCAAGAGAGGAATTTGGAAGGCAAGTTAAAAAAAACGAATAAGATTTGGGTTTTCCCGGATGTGCCAACATGGCTCTCTTAATAAATTGGAACTTTGAGCAATCCTTTGCCTTGGACTCTGATTTACTTTTGGATGCTATTTGGAACCCTGACAATTTGAAAATTTATTATTATTCCTTGCATGGGCTTCCATTTTCAATTGCAAGTGAAGCTTTGACCACTATGATTCCTATATACCACCCTGTTTTCCCCAGAATAAGACCCCACTGGAAAATAATTCCTAGCATGATTTTTCAAGATGTTCATAATATAAGCCTTGCCCCCAAAATAAGACCTAGTTAAGATCGTCAACCAGACAGATGCATTTAGTACTGTATTTCCCAGAAAACAAGACCGAACCAGAAAATAAGCCCCAATGTGACTTTTGGAGCAAAAATTAATATAAGACCCAGTCTTATTTTCAGGGAAACATGGTGAATGCTAAATAAATGGAACGTTGTTATTTATTTCTTTATGCTCTACCATTTTTTTCAGGTCCTTAAGAAGACACATAGAGCACTCTAAACAATCCCGTAGGTTTGGCTGAGAAAGTGTGATGGACACAATCACCCCTTACCTCCCATGGGTGAAGATGAACTTACATCTGACCACCTGAAGTTCTCATAACCTAGTAGGTTTTTTCCCAAAAAAAATTACTTTTTAATATGTTGCATCTGGCCCCCGTGGATCGGGTGCGCAATTTGGGCATCCTCCTAGATACCCGGCTGTCAATGGATGACCATGTGACAGCCATGGCAAGGGGGGCATTCCACCAGGTTCGCCTGGTGCGCCAACTGCGTCCCCTATTGGACCGGGCTGCCCTCCGCACAGTCACCCATGCGCTTGTGACGTCCCGGCTGGACTACTGTAACACTCTCTACATGGGGCTCCCCTTGAGATGTACGCAAAGGCTGCAACTTGTCCAGAATGCGGCCTCGCGGGCAGTTTTGGGAGCCGCTAGGTACTCCCATGTAACACCTCTCCTGCGCGGGCTGTACTGGCTACCTGTGGCCTTCCGGGTGTGTTTCAAGGTGCTGATTATCATCTTTAAAGCGCTCCATGGCACAGGACCTAGGTATTTGCGGGATCGCATCCTGCCCCATACATCCCTTCGGCCGATCCGCTCACACAGAGAGGGACTTCTCCGGGTGCCGTCCACTAGGCTATGCCAGCGGGCGACGCCCAGGGGAAGGGCCTTCTCTGTGATGGGCCCGACCCTCTGGAATGACCTTCCCCCTGATATCAGAACAACTACAGATCTCCACTCCTTCCGCAAGAAGCTAAAAACTCACCTGTTCAATTTAGCCGGCTTGGCCTAATTCCAACTTCCCACCCCATGCCTGTATTTTTAAATTCGAGGGGTTGGTTTTAGGTCGTGTTTTAATTTTTAACAACTTGTACAGGGCTCTAGGTTTAATCTGGTTTTAAGAGTATTTACTATGTATATGGTTTTTAATGTGGTTCCTGTACACCGCCCCGAGTCCCTTCGGGGAGAGGGGGCGGTCTATAAATCAAATAATCTTGAAACTTGAAACTAGATATGTCTTAATTCCAACTCCCAAATTTCATCTGTCCATTTTGATGAATAATTGAAGCAGAATTTCACCCCTACTTGGAATAAAATTTTCCCCATTCCCTCCCATTTTCCCAAGTCGATGAGTTTTCATACATGTCAATACATACCGTATGGATTGACAGCCAAAGAAAGAAGCAAACTGGAATTAAGGAGAAACTTCCTAACAGTGAGGACAATAAACCAGTGGAACAGCTTGCCACCAGAAATCATGGACTGGAGGTTTGTTTGTTTTTTAAAGAAAAGACTAGACAGTCACTTATCTGAAATAGTATAGGTTCTCTTGCTTGAGCTGGACTAGAAGACCTCCAAGGTCCCTATTCTATTTGAAATTCTAAAACATCTTACCTGTGGGATTTTATAAAGACTGATGATATTTGACATGAAGAATGAGATATCAGCACCAAATCCTCCAATAATGGCCACAACAAGATTCTCCTTGATGTCACACCTGTAGTTGACAACCAACTGGTCGGATCGGAAGAGCAGTTCCAAAGTGGAACGGTAAGTCAACCGGGCATCAAAATAGTTGTCGCAGATGAAAAATCCCAGTGTAACATTAGACAAAAGTCTTGGATTTGAGTTGATCTCTTTCACCGCAAAAGCAAAACTCAGGGAATGCTGATACAATTTTAAAACGGACCTGAAACCATTAATTGAAATACAGAGGGATTGAGGAAAGGAGAATATATTTTGTGGAAAGCAACAGCAATAATATGAAACTTGGACATTTTGAGAGGCATCAGCTATCAAAACCAATGAGGAATATTTGGTACATCTAGAACTGGGCTTGCTTCCATGAATTGCTAAATTCAAGTGTACAATGCAACTAGATCATGATTAGTCACAGAATCAGGCAGATGTCCCAAAGGTGCTTTTTCAAGAGGCAACTTTGATTTTCCTTGAAGAAGTTTTGCTTCTCATCCAAGAAGCTTCTTCAGTTCTGCTTCAAGGAAAATCAAAGAAAATCCAGTTGCCTCTTGAAGACGCACCTTTAGGACAACCAGATCCTAGGTGAATGAGAGCCTCCATAGGCAATCAGACAGATGCTTAAACTGGACTGTCCATTTTTAGCCACACACCGATTCTTTCCAAGCACCCGGAAACAGGCAGACTTTATTATTTGCGTTAGTTAAAAGTATTGTAGCAGAAAGGAACTTGTTCCATTAAAGGTGGTTTTTCTCAATTGACTGACGCTGATTTTTTTTTCAATGCTGATTTTGTTCTAGTGGTGGTCCAGTGGTTTTAGGATTGCACCTAAGACACCAATTATATTGGTACTACCTTTGCTTTCTTTTGTACTTTTTGCAATTACAATAGCAGAGTTGGAAGGGACATTGGAGGTCTTCTAGTC
The DNA here is from genome assembly GCA_029891615.1 of Natrix natrix natrix. Taxonomy (NCBI): domain Eukaryota; kingdom Metazoa; phylum Chordata; class Lepidosauria; order Squamata; family Natricidae; genus Natrix; species Natrix natrix. Next base: position 334,857 of record JAKRSK010005300.1, on the reverse strand, counting down.
CAACCCCCTGCCTAAGCAGGAAACCCTACCCCACCTCAGACAAATGGCTATCCAACATCTTCTTCAAGACTTCCAGTGTTGGATTATTCACAACTTCTGGAGGCAACTTCTGTTCCATTGATTCATTGTTCTGTCAGGAAATTTCTCCTCAGTTCTAAGTTGCTTCTCTCCTTGATTAGTTTCCATCCATTGCTTCTTATACCACCCTCAGGTGCTTTGGAGAATAGTTTGACTCCCTCTTCTTTGGGGCAACCCCTGAGATATTGATACACTGCTATTCCAATCGTTATGTTCATTAAACAGACATACCCAGTTCCTGCAACCTTCTTCATATGCTTTAGTCTCCAGTCCCCTAATCATCTTGGTTGCTCTTCTCTGCACTCTTTCTAGAGTCTCCACATCTTTTTTAAATTGTGGCAACCAAAGCAGAATGCAGTATTCCAAGTGTGGCCTTACCAAGGCCTTGTAAAGTGGTACTAACCCTTCACGTGATCTTGATTCTATCCCTCTGTTGATGCAGCCTAGAACTGTGTTGGTTTTTTTGGCAGCTGCTGCCCACAGCTGGCTCCTATTTAAATGGTTGTCCACTAGGACTCCAAGATCCCTTTCACAGTTACTACTACTGAGCAAGGTACAACCTATACTGTACCTGTGCATTCCATTTTTGTTGCCTAAATGTAGAACCTTACTTTTTTCACCATTGAATTTCATTTTATTAGATAGTGCCCAATGTTCAAGTTTGTCAAGATCCTTCTGTATCTTAAGCCTATCTTCTGGATTGTTGGCTATTCCTGCCAGCTTGGTGTCATCTGCAAAGTTGATGAGTTCCCCATTTATCCCCTCATTCAAATCATTGATGAAGATGTTGAAGAGTCCTGGGCTTAAAACAGAGCCTTGGGGTACTCCACTGCATACTTCCCTCCATGTAGATGCAGTTCCATTGAGGACTACTCTTCTCTTTGCATGTCTTTGCGTTTTGTTATCTTCTCTTCTGCTGTTTCCAAATGCTCCCACATCCACTACCCAAGCCTTTCATTTTCTTTATTGACAATGGTTAAGTTTTGCATTATGTTGCATTGTGTAGAAGGTGCTTGTTTGTTTGAATGCTAAAGTCCCAGTGTCAGCTTTGGAAGCCATATTAACACTGGAAGCTTCCACAATGCCACATTCTTGTGCTTGGCTAATTAGGAGTGGGGGGGATTTAGTAGAGGGAATGTAGTTAGACATAATAGCATTCTTCTTTTCAGTCAAAATCATGATATTCCTGCACCAGGAGGAGGAGTGGTTAAAGTGAGGTCTTGAGTTGGAATAGATGGGGATCGGACCATGTGATGGACTGCAGGGGCTTTTGACATACTGAAAGAATGTCTGGAAATCTCAGATTTGGGGTTTCCCAGATATGCCTGTATACTTGCTTTAATAAATAGAAGCTTTGAGAAAATGCCTGTCTCCGAGTTTTTAATTGGTGTTGGGTTTTTTCTGGAATGCTGACATTAACCCGAATCTGAGATTTCCATGCATTTTTCTCCAGGTGCAGGAATACCATGACCTTGATCAAACAGAAGAATGCTATTATATCTAACTATATTCCCTCTACTGAATTCCGCCCTCTTAATTTCCCAAGCATAAGAATGTGGCAGCACGGAAGCTTCCCTTGTTAATATGGCTTCCAAAGCTGACACCCAGAACACTTTAGCATCTCCTTTTTCTATTACTTTGTCTATTTTGTGGTCCCCAAATTTCATGCTTTGTAAAAAAAAAAAGGGAAGACGTTTCTGGCCAATATTCGAATGATATTCCAAATATCACAATAATCATGATACAAGATCTAATTGAAGCTTGACTGGTTATTTTAAAGTAAATTCTTATAAGGTGATGGTAAATCTGGAAGGTAAATTCTTATAAGGTGAAGGTAAAACTGGAAACTAATCAAGGAGAGAAGCAACTTAGAACTGAGGAGAAACTTCCTGACAGTTAGAACAATTAACCAGTGGAACAGAAGTTGCCTCCAGAAGTTGTGAATGCCCCAACACTGGAAGTCTTTAAGAAGATGTTGGATAGCCATTTGTCTGAAACGGTATAGGGTTTCCTGCCTAGGCAGTGGGTTGGACTAGAAGACCTCCAAGGTCCCTACCAACTCTGCTATTGTATTGTATTGTAAAAGGTAAAGGTTCCCCTCACACATATGTGCTAGTCGTTCCCAACCCTAGGGGGCAATGCTCATCTCTGTTTCAAAGCCAAAGAGCCAGCGCTGTCCAAAGACGTCTCCGTGGTCATGTTGCCAACATGACTAAATGTCAAAGGCACACAGAACACTGTTACCTTCCCACCAAAGGTGGTTCCTATTTTTCTACTTGCATTTTTACGCGCTTTTGGACAAATAATGGGAGCTCACTCTGTTACGTGGCACTAGGGATTCGAACTGCCGAACTGCCAACCTTCTGATCGACATGCTCAGCATCTCAGCCACTGAGCCACGATATCCCTTTATTCTTACAGTTCTTATACTTGCACAGTTTAAATTCTTAGACTCGGTCTCAAATGACAGATGGAAAGGAAGGAAAAGGAAAAGAGAAATTCTTACAGAGGTGGCAGAGAGGATTTCTGTGAAGGATGTCCATCAAAAGTAAGTTCCTCAAATACGTATACAATCTGTGTGGTGATCCCACCAATGAGGAGGTTTCCTGGATTATACCACTCATGAAGGACAGAAGAAGGAAGACTTATTGGGCAAGTTACGGCATCAGACCGGCATGCCATTTCAACCAGCAACCACAGTATAATTGGTGCCCTCAACATTTTCTCTACAAAAGGATTATTTGCAATCCCAGTCACTGCATATTGCAAGGCTATTTTGCATCCGCTGCAAAATCAAGGAACGCTTTCGGCGAATGCACACAATTTTGTCACTTTTCTCGTCTCCAATCAGCAAGGTGAGCAAAGCAAGTTTGACGAAAAAACACATTCCAGTGAGTGGAAATCACCATCAGAATCCAATCCTGCCTGTTCCTTTTCCCTTGACTGCAGAAGTGAAAGATTTTTTATAACTCTTCCAGATCGACTTATCAATTCTTTTCCAGTATTTCCTGGAAAGTTGTTGCATTGGTGTCATAAAGCACTAATGATAGTCATTTTACATTAATTGCCAATAAACACTCATCTCTGCCAAAGGAAGCCCCTGGGTTTGGAGAGCCATTATTTCACTTCCACATTAGAGCTTTGGGTAACTATCTTCATAGTTTTTTTTAAGAGATTCCCCATAAAATATTTATATATGATTATATCTGTAAATTTAATGGCATGGTGCGGTGGCTTAGAGGTGAAGCTCTTGCCTTCACAATCACCAGTCTGTGAGTTTGATCCTATGTAGAGGCAGATGTTTCTCTCTCTGGGCACACTGAGAATATGTCTGCTGAACAAAACTGCTCATTGGCGACAGGAAGGGCATCTGGCCATTAAAACACTCTGCTAGCTGCATGCAGTTGCCCAGATTCCACCCCTCAAGGGATTATGGGGTCGTTAAATGAAGATGACTTCTGTAAATGTAATTATTATTCATGAGATTCTTCCTAAACCAAATATTTATGGCTGAAATCTCTACCTTTTCCAAATGTATCTCTTTGGGACACAATCAACCTCAAAAAAGCCTCTGAGAAATGTTTCATTTTTTGAAGAAATTCTCTCTATATAAATAAATATAGATATAGATATAGATATAGATATAGATATAGATGATATAGATATAGATATAGATATAGATATAGATATAGATATAGATATAGATATAGATATAGATATAGATATAGATATAGATATAGATGATATAGATATAGATATAGATATAGATATAGATATAGATGATATAGATATAGATGATATAGATATAGATATAGATATAGATATAGATGATATAGATATAGATGATATAGATATAGATATAGATATAGATGATATAGATATAGATATAGATATAGATATAGATATAGATATAGATATAGATATAGATATAGATGATATAGATATAGATATAGATATAGATATAGATATAGATATAAATAATAATATAAATATAAATATAAATATAAATATAAATATAAATATAAATATAAATATAAATATAAATATAAATATAAATATAAATATAAATATAAATATAAATATAAATATAAATATAAATATAAATATAAATATAAATATAAATATAAATATAAATATAAATATAAATATAAATATACGCATGCACGAGGAGCAGGGGAGTGGGAGGCGGTGTCACATGACACTATAGATATAATTCATTCCTTTTTCTGTCTAATACAGGATTAGGATAAATAAATACCTGGGCAATGCCTGGTTGGTTGTTTATAAAGAGTGCAAAGTTAGTCCATTGAGCAATGCATTGCTTCCCTTGGCTTTCTCTTTCTTTCTTGAAAACCTATCCCAGCTTTTCTTCAAGGGCTTGAAGGCATTTTCATGGTGCTCTCCCTTAATTTGAATGATATTAAGTTACACAGTCGGCCTTAAGGTGGCCCTAAAGTTTCATTTTCTTGATCCTAGTCATCAGAGGCGGTATTCAGCCGATTTGGACTGGTTCTCCAAAACCGGTAGCAAAAATCATGTGTGGGCTCGCCCCCTCTCCCCAACCAGCTCTAAGCCATCCTATTTTGGCACATTTTTGAGGCTGGATGCATGCGTGGAAGGTGAACGCGCGAGAAAAGTGCATGTACGGAAGGCCAGGCACATGCAAGGACACATGCAGGGGGGGGGGGAACTGGTATGTAACAAAATGTGAAACCGACCACTGCTAGTCACGCACAATCCCATAGCCTTTATGTCCTTCCAGAATTCCTCCTCTCGCTCTTCATCTTGATGATGTGCGGACAGGCGGGGGGAGGGACCTGGAACCGGTTCTAAACGGCACGGTAGATTTGTGGAACCTCTTCTTTTTTTTTTTTTAACACTCTTCAATACGTCTTCCAGCTAGCATGTTGATTGGTTACATTTAAATTCCGTACATTACTACAATCATTCTTTATACTTCATTCAAATTGAGTTGTGCATTTTAAATCAAAGAATATACCAACATTCTCCTTTAACTACATTTGTTTGAAAGTACTTTTATCCAAAATCATTCGTATTTATATTATTCAATGAATAAACATTTTAACACCGACAACAATCTATAAGAGCTACCACATTCTGCTTATTTATCGCCTAGGATTCCTATTTCTTTCCTCCATCCACCTATACCATTTATCCCATATCTGATAGAATTCTGATTCTTCTTTTCCCTGGATTTCTTTAGTTAGTTTGTCCATTTCGGCACAGTCCATCACCTTTCTTATTATTTCCTCTTCACTTGGAGTTAGCTTGTTTTTCCATTTCTGGGCGTAGGCAATCCTTGCCGCCGTTATTATATGCAATATTAAGTACTGGATTTCTTTTTTGTATTTCGCAGACATTGTTCCTAATAAGAAAATTTCCGGTTTCCAATCTATTTTAACTCCCGTTATTGCCTCCAGCCACTTTTGGATCTTTTTCCAAAACTTTTTAGCCTCCTCACAGGTCCACCATAGGTGGTAGTATGTTCCGTGTATCGATTCGCATTTCCAACATTTTGGGGATGTATTTGCCAATATTTTAGCTAACCTTGTTGGTGCTAGGTGCCATCTGTAAAACATTTTATACTGGTTTTCCTTATATGCGACCGAGAATGTCATTTTTAAGTTTGTGTGGAACCTATTCTATAGAACCTCTTCTATAGAACCCACCCCTGCCTAGAACAAATTATTCACCTGCAAACTCTCTCCTGTCAAAGATCCCAGCACACCATGTGTTTTATGGAGGTGCTGAGTGACCTGAAATGGGAGAAGAGACATCTAGTTCTCAACAAGAACAAACCAAACAGAAGTTATATCTGATATTAAGACCAACCTTGTGAAACTACGGGAGTGAAGCATCAGTAGTTATCCACAGCTTGAAAAGATGGGGCTTTAGGAAACTTGTCATATTTTAAGTGTGGTACTATTTGATCACAATTTTAACCATAAAAGAAGATTCCCATTTCAATAAGTTAATTTTGGTTCATGCCCTATGATCGAATCCAGTGTTTTTCAAGTTTACCACCTTTAAGACCTGTGGACCTCAATTCCCAAAAATTCCCTAGCTGCAATTCTGAAATTTAAAATCTATATTTCTTAAAGTCACAAAAATAAATGCATTTGAAATATTATTGTAATTGTTGATATATTAGAAAGTGGTAAAAGAGATGATTGAATATATGGTTGATACAATGAATAATAAGATGCTGTTTTTGCTTATCTTTTATCTTTTGTTTTTCTTTCTGTATAAGTTGTGTGATTTGGAGAGATTTCTACTTTCAGCACGATGTAGCTGCCAAATTTTTTTGTATATCCACCTACCCTTCCCTATAAATGTTTAAAAACCAATAAAATTCTTAAAAAAAGAAAAAAAGAAAGAAACTCTGGCATTTGAAGCATGCAATTCTTAAAGCTGTCAAGTTACAAGACCCTGGCACCCCTAAACCTTTAGAAAAAAAACCCAGGGGTGTTCGAACTTGACAGCTTTAAGACTTGTGGACTTCAACTCCCAGAATTCCTCCTCCAGTCATGTTGGCTCAGGAACTCTGGCATTGAAGTGTGCAAATCTTGAAGCTGTCAAGTTACAAGACCCTTGCACCCCTAACCCTTTAGAAAAAAGAAACCAGGGGTGTTCAAACTTGACAGCTTTAAGACTTGTGGACTTCAACCCCCAGAATTCCTCCTCTCGCTCTTCATCTTGATGATGTGTGGATGGGAGGGCGGAAGGGAGCTGGAAGCGGTTCTAAAAGGCACAGTAGATTTGTGGAACCTCTTCTATAGAAGAGGTTAGACCTGGCAGGAACCCACCCCTGAAAGCACTCCACAGGCCGGATTCGTCCCCTGGGCCTTGAGTTTGACACCTCTGTTCTATAGCTTCAGCATACCCGAGAAAAATACAGAGCCTCCATCCACCCAATTCCTCTATTCCACAATTAAATAGTGATCTTTGAACATTCCTTGAAGATCAATTGCATTTTCTCACACAACCTCTTCTAAATACTTCCTGGTGGGCTTTCTTTTTAAAGAGTCAGTTTGGTGCAGTGATGGTGAACCTTTTCGGCACTGAGTGCCCAAACTGGAATGCGTGTGCATGCATGTGCAGGTGTGCGCGGCGGAGTGCCAGAAACCCAAAGAGAAGCTGTCCGGTGTGCATATGTGCATGGGCCAGCTGGTCTTTGGGTTTCCAGCATGCAGGAGCACTGGAAACCCAAAATCAGCTGGCCAGTGCGCACATGCCTGTTTTCTGGCCATTTTCTCTCCATTTTTCCAGCTGTTTTCCAGTGCTCTGGTGCTTGTGAAGACCAGCTGGCCAGCACTCATGCATGCAGGAAACCCGAAAAGCAGTTGGTGACAGTGTGCAGGCCCACAGAGAGGACTCTGCATGCCACTTCTGCCATGCGTGCCATAGGTTCGCCACCGTGGGTATAGTAGTTAAGGAACCAGAAATCCAGCTTGGACCAGTCCTTCTCTCTTAGCCCAAATTTACTCACAGTGTTGTGGTGGTGAAAAAACTACGACGTGAACGTGTGTTGGATATGTTTGCCATCTTTAGTTATATGTAAAAATAATAAAGGAATAAACACATAGATAGAAAATATTTGATGTTTTAGCAACTGTCCTCTCATAATTCCCATTCAATAAATTAAGTTATTACATTAGTGTCAGGCCTGTAGTTATGTTCTTTTTAGGATCTTTGGCCTGCCACACTTTCTTATAATTTCCTATGCTGTTTCATTAGTGTAGTAGTTGGGAGGGGGGAATAGAAAGGAGTAGGATTGTGGAATGTATGTTGACATTCTTTTATAGAAGCCAAGGTCATCTTTTGTCTCCGCACCTCGACACCTGACTGGAAGCAGAGGGGTGTAGATGCCAGCGTGGAAGATGATGATTGGAACATGTGATGGATTTGTGGGTGTGAGGATAGATCATGAACTTTCAACTGGGTGGAATTCCAGGATGCAAATCAGAGTTGGAATTTTCCATAGAGGTGCTAACTTGCCTGTAGACCTTGGACCTTTAAGGATGTTTTGCCTTGGACAATGATTTATTTCTGCATGGTATTTAGAACCCTAACAGTTAGAACATATTGGATCCAAGATTAAACACCAACAAGTTAATTGTCCTCAAAACTTCCTTTATGAAGGTCTGTTGACTTCATATTATGGTGGAATTTTCCTTTCCATCAGTCTATTTGTCCTCCTCTTCAAAAACCTGATGGTTTTCAATATTGCTTGAATGTTTTTTTTTCCTTAGAAATGTGTAACTCTTTCAAGAGACGCTTCATTGAACCCCTGCAATATTTTGTTCATTTTGGGGAATATCCCTCTGAAATGGTTACATAGTTAAATGTTCAGAATTATTGTGTAATATTATCAGGAGGAAATGCAAAACTAGATATAAGGAACTCAAGGGAGAGCCACAGTTTAATAATCATGTAAGTTTTTTTTCTTTACAATATGCCCTTTGCTGTTGAGCTCAGGCCTCAGCAAAATAATGTAGCATTTGGGGAAAAAGATACATCCCAATAACCCAGCAGTAGAAGCTAAGATGGAGAAGATCTCCACAGCTACCATATACTTTCCTTTGGTGCTCAAATAGGTGGGAACAAAAGACAACCAAACACTACAAAACACCAGCATGCTGAAAGTGATGAACTTGGCTTCATTGAAAGTGTCAGGTAGGTTCCTAGCCAGGAAAGCCACCATGAAGCTGACAAGAGACAGAAACCCCATGTAGCCCAAGACAAGGTAAAACATCACAACAGACCCTTCGTTACATTCTGCTATGATCTCTTCAGTCACTGATCGCATGTTAAGTTCTGGAAAGGGAGGAGAAATGATCATCCATGCCAGACAAATGCTTGCTTGAATGCAAGAGCCAAGAAATATAATTAAGGTGGACAGTGTTTTGCCCAACCATTTTCTCATGCCGGACCCTGGTTTAGTGGCCATGAATGCAGCAATGACCATGATGGTTTTGGCCAACACAGAAGAAATGGCCACAGAGAAGATAATGCCAAAGACAGATTGTCGGAGGAAGCAAGTCACTTGATGAGGTTTTCCCATGAAGAGGAAAGAGCAGAGGAAGCAGAGCAGAAGGGAGATGAGGAGAGTGTAGGTGAGGTCCTTGTTGTTCGCTTTAACAATAGGGGTGTCCTTATGCTTGATAAATATGCCAAGTATGAACATCGTAATAGTTGAGAATAAAACAGCAATCACAACTAAACTGATCCCTAAAGCTTCTTCATAAGTTAGAAATGTTGTAGTTTTGGGGATGCATTGAACTTTGTCCTTACTTGGATATTGATCTTCTGGACATTCAGAACAGGCCATCATGTCTGCAAATAAGAGAAAAATCATGAGGTATGGGATCTAACCTTCATGACTGATGGGGCATCAAGTTATATATAACATATACATTTATAGATTAAATTATATAAATGTTTTTTGAAACTTGACCATTTAAAGAACTTTGGACTTCACTTCTCAGAATTTTGGCTGGGGATTTGGGGATTTGACATCCATGTCTTTTAAAGATAAGCTTGAAAAAAAAAATCTGATAAGATCATTATATAAGGTAAAGGTTCCCCATGCACAAGTGTGCTATTCATTCCTGAGTCTAGGGGGCAGTTCTCATCTCTGTTTCAAAGCCGAAGAGCCAGCACTGTCCGAAGACGTCTCCGTGGTCACGTGGCCAGCATGACTACGCACCGAAGGTGCACAGAACTCCGTTACCTTCTCACCAAAGGTGGTCCCTATTTTTCTACTTGCATTTTTTACCTGCTTTCAAATTGCTAGGTTGGCAGAAGCTGGGACGAGTAACAGGAGCTCACTAGGGATTCGAATCACTGAACTGATCGACAAGCACAGCATGTTAGCCATTGAGCCACTGCATCCATCATTATATGATACCTAAAGATAATTTATTGGGGTGAGAATCTTCTCTGTTAGTGATCATAGTCAGGACGCTCCACACTGGATATTATTATACAAGCTTCCTAAAGACCCATCCCATGGATGTATATAAGTGGGAGTGTTTACATTTGTTCAAAACACCCCAAAAAGCGGTCACTATGGTGCGACTGAAGCCTTGCCCTTGTTTTACTGTACAGCAATTTCAACCAAACCTGTACACATCTGGTCAGTTTTGCATTGAAACAAAGTAATATATCAGGGAGTAGAGCAGAGGAAATAGGGTAGAGTAGAGTTGAGGGTAGGTATAGATAGAGTAAAATAGTAGAATGGAGTGGAGTGGAGCAGAGCAGAGCAGAGCAGAGCAGAATAATTGACCCAACATGTTTGACATCTTCCCATCAGAACATGTACGGTAGGGTAAAGTTGAATAAAGTTGAGTTGAGTAGATAGAGTAGAGTAGAATTGAGTAGAGTAGAGTAGATTAGGGTAGAGTAGAGTTGGATACGGTAGGGTAGATTGGGTAGGGTAGGGTAGGGTAGGGTAGGGTGGGTAGGGTAGGGTAGGGTAGGGTAGAATAATTTACCTGACATGTTTGACATCTTCCCATCAGAACATGGATCACAATCGTAGCAGCAAAATTTCTCTCCTTCTTTCTTCTTCTTCTGATAGCCAGCAGGACAGGGATCATTACACACTGAACGGGGCAAGACCTGTTGATAAACAAGGATGGAATTTAGAGACTGAAGACTTGAGCAATACTGGAGAGTCCTCTAATCTACCTGCACGAACAGAGTAGCAGAAATCAAAGGATAGTGGAATTTCCCACCCATGTCATTACCTGTTTCCCCCAAAATAAGACAGGGTCTTATTTTCTTTTGACCTCCGAAATAAGTGCTTGGCCTTATTTTCAGGAAGGTCTTACTATTTTTGAGGTACAGGAGGTCCCTTAACTTTGGCCCACAGATCACCTGATCCAGAGAGGGCTGGAGGTTCTGTCCCTGTTTCTGGTACATTCTTCCCAGCCCCTGCGTTGTTGGGCCTGCCACTCTTTTTGTGGCCACCACTAAGAGAAGGGGTGTGGTACCTAGGGTTTGTGGTATCAGCCTTCCCCAAGGCTGTTCCATGTGGATGGCAAGAGCATGTGGGTTGCATGGGGCATGTTTCCCCCCTTTCTGCCCCCAGGAAATGGCGGGGACTGGCTGCATATGCGTTTAAATATTTAGGGGAGGGCTTATTTTCAGGGGTGGACTTGTTTTTGCACATGGGCTCAAAAGCCCGATTGGGCTTAATATCAAGGGAGGTCTTATTTTTGGGGAAAACAGCGAAGGAATCACTGATTCACTTTTTACACTATTATTAGTGTACAACTTGAACATTGGGCACTATCTAATAAAATGAAATTCAATGGTGAAAAGAGTAAGGTTCTACACTTAGGCAAGAAAAACGAAATGCACAGGTACAGTATAGGTGGCACCTTGCTCAATAGTAGCAACTGTGAGAGGGATCTTGGAATCCTAATGGACAACCATTTAAATATGAGCCAGCAGTGTGGAGCCAAAAAAGCCAACACAGCCAAAAAAGCCAACACAGTTCTAGGCTGCATCAACAGAGGGATAGAATCAAGATCACGCGAAGTGTTAATAACACTTTATAATGCCTTGGTAAGGCCACACTTGGAATACGGCATTCAGCTTTGGTTTCCACGATTTAAAAAAGATGTGGAGACTCTAGAAAGAGTTCAGAGAAGAGCAACAAAGACAATTAGGGTACTGGAGACTAAAACATATGAAGAACGGTTCCAGGAACTGGGTATGTTTAGCTTAAGAGAAAGAAGGACTAGGGGAGACATGATAGCAGTGTTCCAATATCTCAGGGGTTGCCACAAAGAAGAGGGAGTCACACTATTCTCCAAGGCACCTGAGGGTAGAACAAGAAGCAATGAGTGGAAACTAATCAAGGAGAGAAGCAACTTAGAACTGAGGAGAAATTTCCTGACAGAACAATTAATCAGTGGAACAGTTTGCCTCCAGAAGTTGTGAATGCCCCAACACTGGAAGTCTTTAAGAAGATGTTGGATAGCCATTTGTCTGAAACGGTATAGGGTTTCCTGCCTAGGCAGGGGGTTGGACTAGAAGACCTCTAAGGTCCCTTCCAACTCTGCTATTGTATTGTATTGTATTGTATTGTATTGTATTGTATTTTTTGTATTGTATTGTATTTTTTTTTGTATTGTATTGTATTTTTTTGTATTGTATTGTATTGCATTGCATTGCATTGTATTGCATTGTATTACACCAACCACTAAGTTTGTCAGCTCACTGGTTCTCAAATGGCTCATGCCCTGTCCATATAAGAGGTTGAGAGACAGGTCTGTATAACAACAAATGACCCATTGGGACCCCCATATCCAAACAACTTTCCTTGTTTGTGGCTAGAATCTAAAAATAACATTTAACACAGCACAGGACTTAAGCAAAAAGGATCCGTTGAGATCTGCCTATGTGGGAGTAATTGGGGTAGATTGTGACACCGAAATATATTTTAGTGTATTTTATCTACATCTTAAATTATTGTACGCTATTCCAATTTCATTTTAAATGGTATTTTATTCCAATTTCATTTTAAATGGTATTTTATTCCAATTCCATTTTAAATCGTATTTTATTCCAATTCCATTTTAAATTGCTTTTATCAAATTTCAGTGATCATTTGTTTCTGGAACTTTGCACTTAGATAAAGAAAGATATTCTACTCAATTATTTCTAATAATATTTTTATTTATCTCTGAATTTCATTTCATTTTTTCTAGAGATGGGGGTAACTGCAAAGTATTCCACCACCCACCCACCCAGAAGTAGTAATCAGCCAGTTCTGACAGGTTCTGGAGAACTGGTAGTGGAAATTTTGAGTAGTTCAGAGAATCGGCAAATAGGCTGGCCCCGGCCTCGCTGCCTCCCAGCCTCCCAGCTAATCTTCTTTTGTTGCCCTGCACAGGAGAACGGAGCTGGAAAGCAGGTTAGTGGGGTGGGAAGGGAAGGGAGATTTTGCAGTATCCTTCCCCAAGGAGTAGGGAGGGAATGGGGATTTTGCAGTATCCTTCCCCCAGGAGTGGGGAGGGAATGGGGATTTTGCAATAACCTTCCCCCAGAAGTGGAGAGGGAATGGGGATTTTGCAGTAACCTTCCCCAGGAGTGGGGAGGGAATGGGGATTTTGCAGTAACCTTTCCCCAGAAGCGAGGAGGGAAAGGGGATTTTGCAGTAACTTCCCCTGCCATGCCCACAAAGCCACGCCCACGCCCACAAAGACATGCCCACAGAACCGGTAGTAAAAAAATTGAATCCTACCACTATACCCAGCCCCAAATGTCCTCTAAACTATTCCCAATTATAATTACCCCAGAACAGGAGAAAAGAGCTATACCTTGAACACAGAATAGTTCATTTTAACTGATTAAAGGAATTGAAGGACAGCTGCACAATGAAACATATCTCTGATCTCCCAATCTTTCATCCAAAATAAAAACATCTCTCAAAATCCATACCCTCTTAAAATATTTGGGCCACACAATTACATCTTCATGAATCACCAATTCATCTCCAACCAGTGCTTTGGGATCCATCTTTCCGATTTTCACTTTGCGGTAGGAGTTGTTTGGAAACATGACCACATTTGTAATATCGAATCCAGAAAGCACTTCTCCATGATGGTCGATGGACACTGTTTCTCCAAGGGAATTATTGAATGAAAGGCCTTGAAGAAACCGGTGAAGCTAAATAAAAAGGAGACGGAATAAAGAAGTGGAAACAAATCAGTGGATTTCTGGTAGAATGTGGTCCTAGGCCACATTAATAAAAGGGTAGAATCAAGACCACATGTAATGTTCATAACACTTTATTGGTAACACCACACTTGAAATATTGCATCTAGCTTTGGTTGCTACAATATAAAAAAGATGTTGAAACTCTAGGAAGAGTGCCGAGAAGAGCAACAAGGATGATTAGGAGACTGGAGGCTAAAACCTACAAAGAATATTGCAGGATCTTGGTGTGTCTAGTTTAATGAAAAGAAGGAGACATGAGAGCAGTCTTCCAATATCTCAGGGGTTACCACAAAGAAGAGGGAGTCAAACTAGTCTCCAAGGCACCTGAGGGTAGAACAGGAAGCAATGGGTGGAAACTAATCAAGGAGAGAAGCAATTTAGAACTAAGGAGACATTTCCGGACAGTTAGAACAATTAATCAGTGGAACAGAAGTTGCCTCCAGAAGTTGTGAATGCTCCAACATTGGAAGTATTTTAGAAGATGTTGGGTAACCATTTGTCTGAAGTGGTGTAGGGTTTCTTGCCTAAGCAGGGGTTGGACTAGAAGACCTCCAGGGTCCCTTCCAAGTCTGTAATTCTGTTATTCTAGTCTGTTGTACCAAGTCACAGGAGGGAGGGCGTCTTTCCCATGGATTTAAGAGTCAGATAAATCTGTAATCTTTGGAATGGAGAAAAAGAACCAGGGCAGACAATTTCCCTGGTTGTGTGGAATTGCTGTTGTGTGCTTTAGTCTGGTAAGATTCCTGTCCTTAACTCGGCCCATAATAAAGAAACTATTGTGAGTAAGTCCTCACATTGTTCTTGGAGCCTTGCAGGATTACAAAAAATGGATTAAAGCAGTGTTTCTCAACCTTGGTGACTTTAAGTCCTGTGGACTTCAACTCCCAGAATTCCCCAGGCTGGGAGATTCTGGGAGTTGAAGTCTACAGGACTTAAAGTCGCCAAGGTTGAGAAACACTGGATTAAAGAAAGATTTCCTGAAATCTGAATCAGAGAAATGAATGTGGCCTTACTTCAATCCCACTGATTTCTGTAACCCATTACTGTAACTAAACCATGACACATTGCGCAAATCACAATTGTAATCTCCGACGAGAGAGACAAAAATAGATTGCATATATTTCGATATTGACATCCGGGGCAGCGATGGGTTTCACATTTTGTTACCACCGGTTTGCCCCAGGCCCGCCCCTTTCGCGCATGTGCACTGCCTCAAAATCTTGTCTAAATAGGATGGAAGACCCACCCGTGATTTCCACTACCGCTTCAGGCAAACCAGTCCGAACTGGTTGAATATCGTCTGATCAGGGTGGCTTGTAAAGGTTTAGGTTTAGGTTTTATTAAATTTATAGACCGCCCCCTCTCCCCGTAGGGACTCGGGGCGGTGTACAGACCGTTCATGTATAAAACAACAAAACATAACATAAAACATCAGACAAAACAACGCAAACATACCGTCTGTATATACAACCCAAACTAATTAAATAATTAAAAACAATTCTAAAACCAATTTAAAACCCCAACATTTAAAATTTAAAAAGCCATCCAGGAAGGTCAGTAGTGGGTGTTCCCTGTAAATACAATTACAGTTACAATTAGGCCAGGCCAGCTAATCGAAACAGGTGGGTCTTGAGTTTCTTGCGGAAGGAGCGGAGATACAAGGTGGTTCTAATATCGGGGGGAGGTCGTTCCAGAGGGTTGGGCCCATCACAGAGAAGGCCCTATTCCTAGGCACCGCCCGCCTGCACTGCTTAGCGGAAGGTACCTGGAGGAGTCCCTCTCTGTGAGAGCGGATTGGTCGCAGGGATGTGTGGGGTAGAATGCAATCCCGCAGGTAACTAGGTCCCGAGCCATGGAGCGCTTTAAAGATGACAATCAACACCTTGAAACGCACCCAAAAAGCCACAGGCAGCCAGTGCAGCTCACGCAGGAAAGGTGTTACATGGGAGTACCTAGTACTCCCCATAATAACCCGCGCGGCTGCATTCTGAACCAGCTGGAGCCTTCGGGTGCATCTCAAGGGGAGCCCCATGTAAAGGACACCCACGGTCTGAAAAACTAGGTTTTCAGCCCTGACTTCCAGAGCTGAATTCAAGCAAAATACAATCTATTGAAGACTTTAGACTGTAAATCTGCTCATTTTGTCATCAAATCCATCTTAAGGGATGTAGCTTTAGGCACTGGAAAAGGTTGTTTCCTTCTGATTCAAAGTAGAGAAAGAAATGAGGACTCAGAGAAATAGAAATTACTCTGGTGGTAAAGTTCTTGTGATTCCCTCAAGTGTGATGGAGAATAAAACCTCACATTCCTCCCTTCCATTCTTGGAAGATTATGATCATGTCTCCTCTTTAGATTTTTCTTGTTTAAGCTAAACACCCTCAGTTAATTGGAAGCATGAACTAGAAATGTTAGACAAGATACAAAAAAAAAGGTAAGGAACAGGGGTGGGGTTCCGGCAGGCACTACCCCCGGTTGGCTTGTGTGTGCACCACGCATGCACTCTTGGTGCATGCTGTGCGCACATGCACAGTGCAATTAAAATTGTTCTGTGTATGCGCAGAACTGAAAAACAAGATGGTGGCACTTTCACTTCCACCCAAAGTACTTGTTCAGGGGCGTGGCAGGCCTGGGTCGCTGCCAGTTCCAGAAATGTAGGCTGCCAAACCACTAGAGGTTCATCCGAACCAGTTCAAACCGGCATGAACCCACCACTGGTAAGGAAATTAAAAAGGGAAAAACACACTCTCATTGAACCCTGACAAATTACACAAGTTACTATTCTGGGGTTCCACAAGAGAGACAAAAATGGAGCGTCTGTTACTTCACCTCCTCACTAATCTAAGAGCGTGTTACTAATTGTTCCAATCTGCTCCTTGCAATGATGGCCTTTGATTCACAATGTCAACTCTCAGTGTTGTCATGGGAACAGAATGAGGGAGAGTGCATTCCAAGTGTACTGTTGGCTGGAGTCAGATCTCAGATTACGGTAGCCTGTTTGGGAGGCGTGCATCCATAGGGTAATGTGATTTATGACACAGACTGTGGGGAGGGAAGGAACAGGGGTAAAGTTCAGAATTAAATCAAACAAAGCACAGGCTTGACTGCGAACAGATCTTACCTAATGGAGCTCCTAATAAATCACTGGTTTTGTATTGAGAACTTCACTCTATCATTATGAATTAATTAGGGCATCTTTCGGAAACCTGACACACAAGTTATTACCTTCCAGATATCTTGCTTTTGAAGTCCATCCCTTGTACTCTCTGCTACCCTTTTGTATTTAGACCTAAGTAGATCCATGCCTTGAAAAGCATGTGCTATTGCATAGACGGCATTATAGATGCTGTAGCTGTGGCCGGTCATTTCAAATAAATGTGTAGGGAGCATTTTCAGATCTTCCCTCCCAGTACAAGCTGCATCGCTTTCCATTGGTTCATTACTTCCCGAAAAGGAGCAATCAAAGCCTTGCTCCCAGAACTCTTTCAACAAACTATTTCGTTGGATCGGGGATAACTTGATGGCCCAAAGGAATTCATTGAACCTTGGCAGGGCATTGGAGTGTATACCAAAGGAAATGGCTCCATCGAACAATTGCAGATCGGAAGGTCGATGAGCATTGGTTAATGTGAGATCTACTTGAGCTGTCAAAATCCAGAGTTTTCCAAGGCTTTCGTCTATATATCTCATGAAGAGAAACAGAAGCATGGCGGTGCTGCTTTCCCCGTAGAAGATGAATGTGTTGACTTTGGGGTCGACCAAATAAAGAGCCAACCACGGCATTGTGTGGCCTTTAAAAATAAAGGAAAAGGATTGCTTAGGAAATCTCTCCACAAAAGCAGCGCAGATCCTGTTCTCGGAAAGAAGGGGCTCCAGGGCTCGGAAGAAATGGTCTCCACTGTCATCATCCAGAATTAAGAGGCCAACCCAGGTCCATCCAAAATGTTTCAGCAACTGGATAAGCCCGGCAACCTGAAGGGTTTCATTGGGAGCCATCCGATAAAAAGTATTAGCCACTTTTGTCCCTTGCTTCTCGGCAGCAAATGAGCCATAAGCAAGCTAAAATACAATATGCAGTTGGTTACTTATCATTGGAATGTCACTGCTAATCTGAAAAAGGAAAGTTTTCTTAAACAATTTGCTCATATATACACATTTTTTACCCAAGCTGTTGCCTTTTATAAGCTTCCATTCTCCATTGTAAATGAAACTCTGAATGTTATGATTAAGCTAAAGATAACAGTTCCCCTCACACATATGTGCTAGTTGTTCCTGACTCTAGGGAGTGGTGCTCATCTTCATTTTAAAGCTGAAGAGCCAGCGCTGTCTGAAGACGTCTCCATGGTCATGTGGCTGGCATGACTAAATATCCAAAGGCGCAGGGAACGCTGTTACCTTCCCACCAAAGGTGCTCCCTATTTTTCTTACTTGCATTTTTACATGCTTTCGAACTGCTCGGTTGGCAGAAGCTGGGACAAGTCACGGGAGTTCACTCCATTATGCGGCACTAGGGATTTGAACTGCTGAACTGCCGACCTTCTGATCAACAAACTCTGCATCTTAGCCACTGAGCCACCGTGTCCCCATATGTTATGGTTGCTATTAACTAAATGCTAAATGAATGGAACATTATCATATTTGTTTATTCCATAGATTCATATCCTGCCTTTTCTTCGGGCATAGAAGAGCATGCACATAACACAAGAGCTGTGGTGACACAGTGGTTATGTTGTGGCCCAGCAGTATCCGGTTGAGCTGCTGATGGACTTGGATAGCGAGGAAACATATGAGTCTGCCCTGGATGATGTAGAGGACCCTGTGCAGGGTTCAGACTCAGAGCAGGGACCAGAGAGGCTGGTTGGCCATCAGGAGGCGCCTGAGGGGAGGATCAAAGGCAATTTGTCCCTGATGCTAGATTGAGAAGGGCTGAGAAATGGAAGCAGCAACTCAGTAGGCAGATTCACAGAAGATGATTAAGCACAGGTGGTTGTGGATTGCCCCTCCCAAGAGAGATTATAGGTGAGGCGTTGGGAGGGGACATTTGTAGGAAACAACCGTTCAAATTAGTAGTTAAGAAAATCTATGTATTCTGCTCGTTTGGACTATCTGTGTGGCTTCATTTGAATTATCTGGGTTGTTTTATTGAACGTGAGTTGTCTGGGCCCTCAGCCAAAGGATTCGTTATCTCAGTAATTAAACAGTGGCAAACAGCCAAGCCTGTGTTCTGGTTATTCACAGGTGTGTGGGGGGGTCAGAACAGGTTAGGATGCAATATTTTAGGCTAATCCTGCTGATTGCCAACAGTTTGATTCTCGCAGGCTCAAGGTTGACTCGGCCTTCTATCCTTCCAAGATCAGTAAAATGAGAGCCCAAATTGTTGAGGGCAAAATGGCTTAGAGAGGGTTGCAAAGCACTATGAAATGGCATACAAGTGCTATTGCTACTCTAAGCAACCCCCTAAGAATGGCTGCAAGAGTGGACTGGACACACAGTCACAGTCAACATGCAATTAGATGAGCACCTTCAATCAAGGGATACAATCAAGATCAACGGAAATACTAATACCACTCTATAAAGCCTTAGTAGCACCACATCTAGAGTACAGCATCCAGTTTTGGACACCATACTATAAAAAAAGATGTTGAGACTCTAGAAAGAGTGCAGAGAAGAGCAACCAAGATGATGAGGGGACTGGAGGCTAAAACATGATGAATGATTGCAGGAACTGGGCCTGGCTAGTTAGTGAAGAGAAGGACCAGGGGAGACAGGATAGCAGTCTTCCAATATTTGAGGGGCTGCCACAGAGAGGAAGGGGTCAAACTATTCTCCAAGGCATCTGATGGCCAGACAAGAAATAATAGTTGGATCAAGGAGAGATTCAACCTGGAAATAAGGAGAAAGGGAGAGCAATCATCCAATGGAACAGAAGTTGCCTTTGGAAGTTGTAAGAGCTTCGTCACTGGAGATTTTCAAGAAGAGATTGGATTGCAATTTGTCAGAAATGGTGCCTGGTCTCCTGTTTGGGTGGGGGGTTGGACTAGATGGACAGTAAGGCATTTGATAAGGTAGACCATAACCTACCACTAGATAAAGTAGAAGAATGTGGGTTTGACAGCATCACTATCAGATGGATTTGTAACTGGCTGACCAACCGCACTCAACATGTAGTCCTCAACGGAACTTATCTACATGGAGGGAAGTATGCAGTGGAGTATCCCAAGGCTCTGTTTTAAGCCCAGTACTCTTCAACATCTTCATCAATGATTTGAATGAGGGAATAAATGGGGAACTCATCAAATTTGCAGCTGACACCAAGCTGGCAGGAAGAGCCAACACTCCAGAAGATAGGCTTAAGATGCAGAAGGATCTTGACAAACTTGAACATTGGGCGCTATCTAATAAAATGAAATTCATTGGTGAAAAGAGTAAGGTTCTACATTTAGGCAAGAAAAACAAAATGCACAGGTACAGTATAGGTGGTACCTTACTCAATAGTAAGCCCTTCTCTTTTTGTCCCTCATATACTGGTAAACCCTCTGAAAAGATAAACCTACAACCTATACTACTAAGTTCATAGCCCAAGCTCTGGAAATCATTCTGCACAGAAAGTACATCTTTTGGGGACAGATCATTTGTGCGAAAATGTATAATAGCATCAACGTCACAGTCCTTACTTACATTCTTGACTATCTTAAGAATACGCCTCTTGTCTCTGCTGGCAGTAGTACCTGGCAGACACCTGACCTCTTTTAAAACCTCCATATCCTTTCCTAAATTTACATCCCTTACGATTGAATCACCAACCAGAAGGTGACTTCTCTTTTTGCATACCTTGCTCTTCTTGTGCGACTGATGTGTGATACCTGGTTCCCCATTTCGCCTTTCCAAAGAAAGTTCTTCATTTTGGACCACGATCCCCTGCTTATTTGAGTCATCATTATCACAACTATCTTGATCTGTCTCTTTAGTGTCCCCATTAGGGTCAGCAAGGGCACTATATCTGTTATGCTGGGTCACAGCAAAAGCTTTGTGTTTATGGTTCACAGCTCTCACCCTGCCAGATCCCACGGTTGTCCAGACTGCTCTTCTCCTGCAGGATCTTTGCGGTGGGGAGGGGATGATAGCGTGGCCTTTCCATAGAGTGGAATGACCAAATTGGACACCTAATTTCTGCTTGGAGAGCACAGATTAGAGATTCTAGATAGGTCATCTGTCTATGTAGACTAGTAATTTGTTTACAAAGGGGACAGTATCCAAATTTGAAAAGAGTACTGCGAAAGACAGGTGCAAAACAGCTATTATATTGAACATGCTGGTGGGTGTCACACATTGACGGTTGTGACACATATTTTGAGTGACAGGGAGCCGCAGCAGAGGGATGAAAGAGCCGCATGTGGCTCCAGAGCCGCAAATTGCTGACCCCTGAGGTAGGGCTTTAACCCAACTGCCAAATTTCATTAGGTCCTTTTGCTACATCATTAAAATATAACCCAACTCCTACTTGAAATGGAATGGTTCCCTGTTCCCTTCCATTTATATCTTACCTGTGGGATTTTATAAAGGCTTATGAGATGAGACATGAAGAATGAGATATCAGCACCAAATCCACCAATGATGGCCACAACGAGATTCTCATTGGTAGCACATCCGTAGTTGACAACCAACTGATCAGCCGATCGGAAGAGCAATTCCAAAGTGGAACGGTAAGTCCACTGAGCATCAAAATAGTTCTCACAGATGAAAAATCCGAGGGTAATGTTAGACAAG
The DNA here is from genome assembly GCA_029891615.1 of Natrix natrix natrix. Lineage (NCBI taxonomy): Eukaryota > Metazoa > Chordata > Lepidosauria > Squamata > Natricidae > Natrix > Natrix natrix. The sequence goes on along the minus strand of JAKRSK010005300.1, from coordinate 313,260 downwards.
AATCTTGGGTTTGAGTTGATCTGTTTCACTGCAAATGCCAAGCTCAGGGAATGCTGATAAAACTTTAGAACGGCTCTGAAAATGTAATCGAGGCACAAGTGAAATACTGAGGGATGGTGGCAAGAAGAATAGTTTCCACGAAGCAACAGCGACAACCACAAAAAATGAAACTTGCACACTGTGAGAAGCCTCAGCTATAAAGACCATTGAGGAAGATTTGGTAGATCATGAAACAGAAGTCAACAACTGGATTAGCCTGCAAGAAACTGGGAAGAGCAATTCAGTTGTAGAGCTGGAGAACAGAAAGATTCTTCTTATTATTATTAATGTGAGGTCCTGTTGATAATTCAATTGTCCGGCTTTGATGTGGGCAATGAGACACTGATGGGCGCAGTGGAATTTGAGTTCAAGGAAAGTAGCAATAGCAAAGGCACTCAGACTTATACAGTGCTTTACAGATCTCTCTAAGCGGTTTACAGAGTCAGCATATTTGCCCCCAACAATCTGGGTCCTCATTTCACCCACCTCAGAAGGATGGAAGGTTGAGTTAACCTTCAGCCTGATGAGATTTGAACTGCCAAATTCCAGGCAGTCAACAGTCAGCAGAAGTAGCAATAGCATTTAGACCTACGTATATACTGTTTCACAGTGCTTTATTGCCCTCTCTAAGCAGTTTACAGAGTCAGCATATTTGCCCCCAACAATCTGGGCCCTCATTTCACCCACCTCAGAAGGATGGAAGCTTGAGTTAACCTTCAGCCTGGTGAGATTTGAACTGCCAAATTCCAGGCAGCCGGCAGTCAGCAGAAGTAGCAATAGCACTTAGACTTACGTATATACCACTTCACAATGCTTTATAGCCCTCTCTAAGCGGTTTACAGAGTCAGCATATTTGCCCCCAACAATCTGGGTCCTCATTTCACCCACCTCAGAAGAATGGAAGGCTCAGTCAACCTTGAGCCTGGAGAGATTTGAATGGCCAAATTGCAGGCAGCCGGCAGCCGGCAGAAGTAGCCTGCAGTACTGCACTCTAACCACTGCACCACCGCAGCTCATTGTGTAAAATGTGTGCAAAAATTGAGTACCGCATGTAGTTGTAGTGCTCTGGAGCTGCAATTTTGTCCGAATTGGATAGAGGATTTTTGGTAATTTTGTGCAAGGGTTGTGAGTCAGCAGCCAGCAACCAGTCGCTATCCTTTCCCAATACTACACACAGCACTTCTAATGCCCTGGATTATATCCATTGTGACCTAACCAACTATTCTATTACTGTGTAGGTTTTAGTGATGTCAGGGGAAGGGGGGGAATCTGATCATGAGCATAGCTGCAATTAATAACAACTGAAAAGACAGCACACCCCAAAAGTCTCACTTTGAGTTCAGAAGTTTATTGAATGTTAAGGTAAAATAGCAGACACTTACACAGAAATCACATTGCAATGAGGCTTAATGGGACCAGCAGTCAAAAGGGACAGCTTGAGGCCAATTGGCCACTTCCACATCTCATCATACTCCTTTTATACCTGAAGACCATAGTCTGTTTGTTTGTTTGTTTGGATTTATATGCCGCCCTTCTCCAAAAGGACTCAGGGCGGCATACAACATTAAAAAACACACATCCCAAAAGTTTTAAAAAAAATTAAATCCATATCCAAAAAAACAAACCGAATTTAAAAGACAATACATTTAAAATAAGTTAAAATTAACAGGCCAGGCCAGCTTGCTGGAAAATCCAACTTTTTAGGGCGCGTCAGAAGGACCGGAGGTCAGGGAAGCTCCGGGGGCAGCTCATTCCAGAGGGAAGGCACTCCCACAGAGAAGGCTCTCCCCCTGGGGGTCACCAGCTGACACTGTCTGGCCGACGGCACCCTAAGAAGGCCAACTCTGTGGGATCGTACTGGATGGTGGGAGGCTACTGGTGGCAGTAGGTGGTCTCGCAGGTACCCTGGGCCTAAGCCATGGAGCGCTTTAAAGGTCATAATTAATACCTTGAATCGCACCCGGAAAACAACCGGCAACCAGTGCAGGCCGCCTAAAAGGGGTGTAACATGGGAGCACCTAGGTACCCCCATGACAACCCGTGCGGCCGCATTCTGGACCAGCTGAAGCCTTTGGGTGCTCTTCAAGGGAAGCCCCATGTAGAGAGCATTGCAGTAGTCCCATATGACTGTCTGGAATTTGCCATTCTGTCTTCGTAACAGGGGCAGTTGCTACCACCTTCAACCTAACTGTCACATTACTATTTTTATATAAGTGACCAAACTTAGTTCCTCATTTCCTATGATCTTAGCCAGTGGTGACATGCAAAATTTTTTGCTACTAGTTCTGTGGGAGTGGCTTGGTGGGCGTAGCAGGGAAGGATCCTGCAAAATCCCCATTCTCTCCCCACTCCTGAGGGAAGGATCCTGCAAAATCTCCATTCAAACCCTACTCCAGGGGAAGGATCCTGCAAAATCTCCATTCAAATCCCATTCCAGGGGAAGGATGCTGCAAAATCTCCATTCAAACCCTACTCCAGGGGAAGGATGCTGCAAAATCTCCATTCAAACCCTACTCCAGGGGAAGGATACTGCAACATCTCCATTCAAATCTCATTCCAGGGGAAGGATGCTGCAAAATCTCCATGCAAACCACACTCTGGGGCCAGCCAGAGGTGGTACTTGCCGATTGTTTGAACTATTCAAAATTTATGCTACCGGTTATCCAGAACCTGCTGGATTTTACCCCTGATCTTAGCCCAACGCAATGTGCCAGCTAAGCAGTTGTCCTGCTTGGAAGGCAAAATTTCCACATACACAGAACTATTTCCACATCTTTTGGGGGCACAGGCTCATCATACAGGCTACATGGATTTTTATCCTATCAACGTGAATCTGGGTAATGGATCTGCAACCAATACGACAGATAAGGTAAAGGTAAAAGTTCCCCTCGCACATATGTGCTAGTCGTTCCCAACTCTATGGGGCGGTGCTCATCTCCATTTCAAAGCTGAAGAGCCAGCGCTGTCTGAAGATGTCTCCATGGTCTTGTGGCCAGCATGACTAAACATCAAAGGCACACGGAACGCTGTTATCTTCCCACCAAAGGTGGTTCCTATTTTCCTACTTGCATTTTTTTTACCGGCTTTCAAATTGCTAAGTTGGCAGAAGCTGGGACAAGTCACGGGAGCTCACTCCGTTCCGTGGCCTAGGGATTTGAACCGCTAAACTGTTGACTTTTCTGATCGACAAGCTCAGCTACGACAGATAAGACAATATCAAA
>JAKRSK010005300.1:155000-305000 GCA_029891615.1 Natrix natrix natrix | reverse complement strand
GAATGTTGTTATGGCTACATATCATCTAACTCTGTACAATCCTCCCTCCCATTTTCCCACAATAGAAAATGCATAGTAGGATAATAGAAAGTGTGGCAGGCCAAAAATCTAAAAGAAAAGATGGCTGCAGGCCTGACATAGATCTTTAAATAGATACCCCATAAAACAATTTTATATAATTATTTCTGTAAATTTAACCATTACCCGTGGAAATAACCAGAACCATTACTTCACAAAATAAATACTTATAACTCAAATCTGTACTTTCTCTAAATATTTCTCCGTAGGCCACTACTGAGCAGAATTACCCTAAAAAGAGTCACTGGGGGATGTGGCTGTGGGATTCCTTATTTTTCTGTAAAAATATTGATACAAAGGGCAACATTAGTGTATTTGTGATATAATACTTGTCCTCAACTTAGAATAGAGGAACAGAATTGGAAGGGATCTTGGAGGTCTTCTAGTCCAACCCCCTGCCTAGGCAGGAAACCCTATACCATTTCAGACAAATGGCTATCCAACATCTTCTTAAAGACTTCCAGTGTTGGGGCATCAACAACTTCTGGAGGCAACTTCTCTTCCACTGATTGATTGTTCTAACTGTCAGGAAGTTTCTCCTCAATTCTAAGTTGCTTCTCTCCTGGATTAGTTTCCACCCATTGCTTCTTGTTCTACCCTCGGGTGCCTTGGAGAATAGTTTGACTCCCTCTTCTTTGGGGCAACCCCTGAGATATTGGAAGACTGCTATCATGTCTCCCCTAGTCCTTCTTTTCATTAAACTAGACATACCCAGTTCCTGCAACCGTCCTTCATATGTTTTGGCCTCCAGTCCCCCAATCATCTTTGTTGCTCTTCTCTGCACTCTTTTTAGAGTCTCCACATCTTTTCTACATCGTGGCAACCAAAACTGGATGCAGGATTCCAAGTGTGGCCTTACCAAGGCATTATAAAGTGGTATTAACACTTCACGTGATCTTGATTCTATCCCTCTGTTTATTCAGTTTAGAACTGGCTCTCTGATCTCTTCTTAAAAGCCTCCAGAGATGGAGTACTCACAACTTTTGGAGGCAAGTTGTTCCACCAGTTACTTGTTCTCACTGTCAGGAAATTTTTAGGTTGCTTCTCTCCTTAGGAGAAGTTTCCACCAGAAATTGACAATAAAGGTTGTCTTGTCTTGTCTTGTCTTAGCATCTTGTCATGCCGTGGTGTGCCATGCCTTGTCTTGCTTTATTTATCTTATCGTATCTATCTTATCTAATCTTTTTGCCTTATCTATCTTAATTCTTTTCAGTACCTTTTACACAAATCTCACCAGATTGCTTGCTTGCTCCTGGGAATAATCAGATAAGGCTTCATAGATCTTGGGGCTGGTCAAGCTAATGCTACTTGCAGCTGTGCAATGACTTTAAGCTAATCCTCGCTTGACCCTTCTCTCCAGACTACCTGGCCCTTTCCCCCCTCCCCCCACAAAACATTGTCTTAACAAGGCATTAAATTACTCTTGGGGGGAAATAAATCAGATACATTTCTAATTTCTCAGAAATTCTTGTAACTCAAATTCTTGTTACTCAATGGTTTAGAGACCAGAGGTTTTTTTTCTTTCCTTCCTTCCTTTCTTCCTTCCATCCTTTCTTCCTGACTGCCTGCCTGCCTTCCCACCTTCCATCATGATAAGATCCAAACTATTTTACCTGTATATTAGATCATTGTTCATGGTTACCAAGGAGCAAATCTTTTTTGAAGAAGACTCGATTTTCCTCTTAGAATGGAAATAACCAGAACTAAAACAAAACTCTTCATTTAAAGCAGAGTCACTCATTATACAGTGATTTTTTTTAATTTTTAATTTCCATTTATAACAATTTGACATACACCAAATATTTGACACATACCAAATATTTTCTGTATCAATAAATTTGGCATAGCTAATAAACATGCCCCATTTTACTCCACAGAAAAGGATTGTTAATTCCATTTCAAAGAGAAATACATATAGCCACAATTTAATAATCATACATTCTTTTTCTTTACAAGTTGCTCTTTGCTGTTGAGCTCAGGCCTCAGCAAAATAATGAAGCACTTTGGGAAAAAGATACACCCCAATAACCCAGCACTGGAAGCTAAGATGGAGAAGATCTCCACAGCTACCATATACTTTCCTTTGGTGCTCAAATAGGTAGGAACAAAAGACAACCAAACACTACAAAATACCAGCATGCTGAAAGTGATGAACTTGGCTTCATTGAATGTGTCTGGCAGGTTCCTAGCCAGGAAAGCCACCATGAAGCTGACGAGAGATAGAAACCCCATGTAGCCCAAGACAAGATAAAACATCACAACAGACCCTTCGTTACATTCTGCTATGATCTCTTCAGTCATTGATTTCATGTTAAGTTCTGGAAAGGGGGGAGAAGTGATCATCCATGCCAGACAAATGCTAGCTTGAAGGAATGAGCAGAAGAAGACAATTAAGAAGGACAGTTTTTTCCCCAACCATTTTCTCATGCTGGACCCTGGTTTGGTGGCCATGAATGCTGCAATGACCATGATGGTTTTCGCCAACACAGAAGAAACGGCCACAGAGAAGATAATGCCAAACACTGATTGTCGGAGGAAGCAAATCAATTTGAGAGGTTTCCCCAGGAAGAGGAAAGAGCAGAGAAAGCAGAGCAGAAGGGAGATGAGGAGAGTGTAGGTGAGGTCCTTGTTGTTTGCTTTGACAATAGGGGTGTCTTTATACTTGATAAATATTCCAAGAGTGAACATGGTAATGATTGAAAATAAAACAGCAACCACTACTAAACTGATCCCTAAAGGTTCTTCATAAGTTAGAAATGTTATGGTTTTGAGGATGCATTGAACTTTGTCCTTACTTGGATATTGATCTTCTGGACATTCAGAGCAGGCAATCGTATCTGCAAATAAGAGAGAGGCCATGAAGTGTGGAATCTAATCATCATGATTTAAGTAGCACCAACTGAAATATATAATCTATATTAGATCTTTTTTTTGAACTTGGCCACTTTAGGAAGTCTAGACTTCAAGACTCAGAATTTCTGGCTGGAGAATTCTTGGAGCTAAGGTTCACACCTCTTAAAGTGGCTAAGTTTGAAAAGGACAGGATTAGATTATTAGAGGAGATCTAAACATAATTTATTGAGGGGAGAATATCCTCTGTAAGTGATGGTCACAGTCAGGAAGCATCATTTTAGAAATATTCCAGAAGTTCCTGAAATCCAGTGGTGCCCCACAAAGCCAGAAAGATGACTCTAGCTGTATGGTTGATGTCCTATCACATTTTTACAACTGTCACATATATTACATACGGATAAAACAAGGCGATGGCTTCAATCACTTACCTTTTCTCCTTAGGCACTTATATTGCTGGGAATGGATTTTATGATGAACCTGGTGCTCTCTGAACTTGCTGGTTTTTTTACAGACATTTCATTACCATACTAATTAATCATCAGATGTATCATCCATCTATCATCTATAGATAGATAGATGATAGATAGAAAGAAAGTTAATATATAGATAGATGATAGATAGATAGATAGATAGATAGATAGATAGATAGAGATAGATGATAGATAGATAGATAGATAGATAGATAGATAGATAGATAGATAGATAGATAGATGATAGAAAGAAAGAAAGATAATATATAGATAGATGATAGATAGATAGATGATAGATAGATAGATAGATAGATAGATAGATAGATAGATAGATGATAGAAAGAAAGAAAGATAATATATAGATAGATGATATATAGATAGATGATAGATAGATGATAGATAGATAGATAGATAGATAGATAGATAGATAGATAGATAGATAGATAGATAGATGATAGATGGATGGATGGATGGATGGATGGATAGATAGATAGATAGATAGATAGATAGATAGATAGATAGATAGATAGATAGATAGATAGATAGATGATAGATAGTTTTGGTTTTCTAAGAAATAAGATTTAATGGAGAAACCCAATGACTTTGGTGTTTTGGCTGGATTTCATATAAATAAACCCAAATCAAATTTGTTGGTTAAGAATATGACTGTACAGGATAGTGTTGGAAGAAATTTCCTCAGTTCATTCCCCAGCTGCTAAGCAGTCACCGATGCTGAGAAAGAATTGACACAGAAGCCAGCTGCCAGAAAGCAAGATTCCTTAATTCAGGAAGGCAAGAAGCAAAAAGTGACACAGCTGGAGTGTTCCTGGCTGGCAAGCAGATTGGGGAAGCCAACCCATGCCTTCTTATACTTGATTTTCCTTATAAGCTCATGGTGGGCTGCTGCCAGTTCGGACTGGTTCATGCAAACCAGCAGTACTGACAATCAGCTGGCCCTGCCCACCTGCCCCTGCCCTATCCTGTCCTATATTTCCTTCTTTCTGGCTCAGCTGATTAGCACAGCACAGCTGATTTCCACTCCTCCACTGTTCTACTTAATGGGGCTGCCTTAGAAGGTAAGCAGCTGAGCTTCAAATTGCTGCATCTTGAATGGTACGCGCAAGCATGTTAGGCGAGCAGGCACATGCACAATCATCAAACTGGTTGTTAAACCAACCGGTTGCAGCCCACCACTTTTTGAAACTCCTACAGTTTGATGGGGTTATTTGTGTGCCTTTAGTTAAAGTGATTGCCCTGAGTTCTGTCTTCCTGCCTTAATGGGTTAATCCTGCTCCTGGATCTTTGTCTTTTCTATCCTGGGGGTTAATTCTGTCAGGAAAGAGAAAAAAAGGGGTGTTTTGGTGGGTTATTTGTAGCTGGTTTTAAGTATTTTCATGATCTGCTTTATGATCAGGCTTTGTTATTTATGTAACAGCCATCAATAACTTTTGGCTGCTCTGAGTTTTTCTTTCAGCTGGTGCTTCTGCTTTGGGGTTTGAATTTCTTAAAGGGAGAAGGGCTGTTTTAAGTCTTTTGGCACTGCTTTAATGGTTCCTTGCACTGTCCTTTCAGGGTGTACTTCCCACAATAGGAAATTCTGATGACTAAGTCAGGTTTTAAAATGGAGAAAAAAAAATTGGGTACCTTGGAGTCACAGTGACTAATACAATGGAGGGGGGCATGATTTGTTCATGCAGAACGGGTGGAGAACTACAATTGCATCACCATCCTTAGCATCACAAGAGTGGCCTTAATAACAGCTCAAATTGATGTTTCATCGGGTTTATGCTTGTTGAGAACCAGCAACACTCTAGATGTCAATTCTCCACTTTCACCTCCCTCAGCCCTCCATAAACCATGCAGAATGCAGGATTCCCTGGAGGAGAGAGGTCGCATATGCGCGATTCAATCCAGGACCTCTCTCTTGCATTCTTTTTGTCCATATAAATAAAATACGTAGGTGAACATGATTTACTAACTGGTAAATGTTGCAATGAAAAAAAGGCAATGCATCACAGAGTAGATGTGCAATGTCACACAGAGCAAGGGTCTCCAACCCCCAAGACCATGGACCATTATCAGGCTGAGGGCCATTCAAAATAAAGCCACACAAGTGGTGGGGGAGCGGGCATGCCCACAGCTCCACTCACACGAATGGTGGACACTTTCACACCTGCACGCAGCTCCCCTCGCCCAAGTGGCAGATGCTTTCACATGTGCGCGCAGCTCCACTCGCATCAGAGGCAGGCACTTGCACTCGCGCCACAAACCTCCACTCGCGTACAATTGGTTGGTGCTTGCACTTGCTTGCTCCGTTCGCACGAGAAGCAGTGAATGTTGGAATGTGAATGTTGATTTGGGTGAGTGGCAGGTCGCACAAATTGGTAGTTGTGCGCATGTGAGCATGCACTTAGTACTCATTGGGGCAATTCCCTCTCCCCACCCTCCACGCTGGGCCACCAAGCTGAAAAGGTTGAGGAGTGCTGCTTTAGAGTAGAGAAAAAAGGAGAAATGGAGTAATAAATCTGAGAGTAGGGTAGAGAAAATAGGGTAGAGTAGAGTAGCGTATGGTAGGCTAACGTTGAGTAAAGTTGAGCTAAGTTGAGTTGAGTAGATAGAGTAGAGTAGAATTGAGTTGAGTTGAGTAGAGTAGAGTAGAGTAGAGTAGAGTAGAGTAGAGTCGGGTGGGGTGGGGTGGGTCGGGTAGGGTCGGGTAGGGTCGGGTTGGGTAGGGTAGGGTAGAATAATTTACCTGACATGTTTGACATCTTCCCATCGGAACATGGATCACAATCGTAGCAGCAAAATTTCTTCCCTTCTTTCTTTTTCTTCTGATAACCAGCAGGACAGGGATCATTACACACTGAACGGGGCAAGACCTGTTGATAAACAAGGATGGAATTCAAGACTGAAGACTTTAGCAATACTGGACAGTCCTTCTCTAATCTAGCACAGAGAGAGTAGCAGGTAAGATCATGAAATGAAGTGCCACACCCGGACATATCTTCAACGGTTCCTAAATATTGCATATGGTTGAATCCAAGCCGTTCCTACCCTTCCCCTCTCTGGATTAATTGAAGAAGAAGAGAAATAGTTTTTTTTAAAAAAAATACATGCAGTGAGAAGAAATGTCCACCTGGGTTCAGTTCCAAGTGGGGGAAAAGACACTGGAAACATGGTGGCTGTTTGGAAAGATGGTTTTTAATGGTGGACAGGATCACGTGCTTCAAGATCTTGGGTAAAGAAAAAAAAGGAAAAGATGCTGAAAGTTCCTGAGTTTTATACCCTAGCCTGATGATTGTTAGAGCTACCTGAACCCCTTCCGAACCAGCTGAATACGACCTCTGGACCCTTCCCTTTGTAAATTATTTACCAATTATAATTCTGCCAGAGCAGGAGAATGAGCCATACTTCAATTTTAACTGATGAAATTGTTAGGAATATAATCTAACGGTTGGGTTGGCAATATATGCATCATATAACAATGCTGTACCTGTTTCTTTAAATCATGCTGTAAATGTGATTGGCTGCTGTTTCCTCAATCGGCCATAAGATGGAGCCAGAATCACTGTTAGATTCTCATCTGCTCTGAAAGTTTTGGAAGCTGGCTGTTAGAAGTGCCGTATAGTGATCAGCGTGAGCTATTGTAAGCTTTGCAACTGCTAGCAAACTTTGTGTACCGGACTGTTTGTATGATTATGGACTGTGTTATTTGGATTATCCCTTAACTGAAAGACGTTGATGACTGACTGTCTTATCAGTGTATGACTTGGACTGTTTGATGGACTCTGATACATCTATTTCCACAAAAGTAAAAACTTTTTTAAACTGCAGTGTCTCAGTATGCTGGTTTGTGTGTTCTCCAACACAACTCTCACAACGCTTCTCTGAACGCACTCGCTCTCCCAACGGGGAGCTTTCCTAACAGAAATCATCTGAAATGAAGCTGTACAAGTCCTGATCTCCAAATCTTCCAAAGTAACACAATACCTCAGAATCCATACCTGCTTAAAATCTTTGTGCCAAACAATTAAATCTTCATGAATGACAAATTGGTTTCCCGCAAGTGCTTTGGGATCCATTTTCCCGATTTTCACTTTGCGGTAGGAGTTGTTTGGAAACATGACCACATTTGTAATATCGAATCCAGAAAACACTTCTCCGTGATGGTCGATGGACACAGTTTCTCCAAGCGAATTATTGAACGAAAGGCCTTGAAGGAACCAGTGAAGCTAAATAAGAATGAGTGGGGACAAAGAAAACAAATAAAACAAGGTTATAAAGCTAACTACGCTCTCGAGTCTCCTAAGTTCACCAACCATCCCTGGGGTTATATTATCCTTTTAAACACCCATAATACTTGACAATAAGGTAAGGTAAAAGTTCCCCTCACACATATGTGCTAGTCGTCCCCGGCTCTAGGGGGCGGTGCTCATCTCCGTTTCAAAGCTGAAGAGCCAGCGCTGTCCGAAGACGTCTCCGTGGTCATGTGGCCGGCATGACTCAACGCCGAAGGCACACGGAGTACTGTTACCTTCCCACCAAAGGTGGTTCATATTTTTCTACTTGCGTTATTACATGTTTTCAAACTGCTAGGTTGGTAGAAGCTGGGACAAGTAATGGGAGCTCACTCTATTACGCGGCACTAGGGATTCGAACCACTGAACTGCCAACCTTTCTGATTGACAAACTCAGCATCTTAGCCACTGAGCCGCCACATCCATCTGATACGTGACAAAGCAGGCCTTAATACTCTTCCGGAAAATCAGAAGAGTGGGGGCTTGCCTTGCCTCTGAGGGTAACATGCTCCATGGGGCAGTAGTTGAAAAGGTCCTCCTCCTAGATCCTGTAAGTCAAAATGGGAGGTGCAGCATACCCTCCCTGCTTGATTGGATGGAATAGGTCAGTCTAATTGGGACAAGATTGTTCCTCCGATATCCCGTGAGATGAAGAGTTCGTGGGTAATGCACAAAAGTGTGAACTGGGCCTGGAACAGAGGTGGATTGCTACCGGTTCACATGGGTTTGGTGAACCAGTTGTGGATATTGAGACTGGGTCGCCGAACCGGTAGGGACATCAGGATAGCCATGCCCCCAAACCAGTGACGTGCGGTGAGGTTTATGACTGGTGAGGCTGATGATGTCATCAAACCACATGGTTGCTCCGATCGCACGGGCACAGCCCAAACGGAGAAGTTTCTCTTCTCAGAAATGTCAGAAAGGGGCAGGCAGGCTGCCGCAGCTCCACTGAGAAGACATTTCTGAGAAGAGAAACTTCTCCTTTCTCCTCCTTCCCCCACCCCCCTTCTAGCACTGATGGTGTTGCCTAGGCATTTTTTGCATCGGGCGAGCCTGGAATCCTTGCAAGGGGAATAGGACCACGTGTGCAGGCGGCTCCTCAGCGCACAGCCTCAGATTAGCAGAGCCGCGATCTCCTTCCCCTGCACATGTGCTCCCATTCCCCTCCTTCCTGAGCCAACATGAAGGGGACCGCGGCTGCGCTGATTGAGGCTGGAGCTGAGGAGCCTCCTGCACATGTGGTCCCATTCCCCTTGCAAGGATCCCGGGCTCGCCCGATGCAAAAAATGGCGAGATCAGCACATTTGGGGCTGCTGCTGAGATGTCCAGGGAGGCTAACCCAAGCCGTGCGCCTCTCCCAGCCACTTTTACGGCTTCCTGGAGTAATTTTTTTTTTTATTTTCATGATGAGAGTGGTGAGGCTCTGCCTCCCCTGCCTCCCCTGACTTCACGTCACTACCCCAAACTGGTTCCCTGGTTGCACATGACATTGCCAGCATGTTTTTTAGTCATTTTATAATGTTCTGTGCATTCACAGAACAATTTAGAGGCAACTGTGCATGCTCAAGCAATGCACACACGAAGCAAACCAGGAGTAACAATGGCAGCAACTCCACCCCTGGGTTGGAAGCAAACTAACAGTATTACTCAGTAATTACTTTACTTGGCAAAGTTCTTGTCAAGCCTGAAGCTGGTCTCACTTAATGCCATTTTGAGACTTCAGTGCTGACATTTACAGTGACGTGCGGTGAGGTTTATGACTGGTGAGGCACTGACACAGTGCTGAGTTTCAAATATTTTTAGACTTGTGGACTTCAACTCCCAGAATTCCACAGCCAGGCATGCTCAGTTCCAATTTAAAGCGACAGCATTTGTTTTTCTCCTTTGCTCCTTCTTTCTTTTTCTTCTCCTTCCCCTCCTTCCTCCCTCTCTCCCTTCCTCCCCCCTCTCAAACACACACACACACACACACACACACACACACAGAAGTTGGATTGGACTATCTCTCCTACCCCTTCCCTCTCTCACTCACTCTCAAACAAACCCCCTCACACACACAAAAGTTGGATTGGATATCTTTTCCAGTGGCTTGAAAGCAGCTCCTCTGCCATCCCACCCCCCCCATTCCCCTGCTGCCTTTCCCAAACACCTCCACCATTGCAAATGCAGCCTGCTGTCTGGGTGGGAAATGCCTGGAACACAATAAAGCCCACCCACCACCTCCTGCTGGCAGGCTGGGGTGAGAGGAGAGGCAGAGAAGCCGGAGGGGAGCCGAGCCGAGCCTTCCAAAAGAAAGAGGCTGGGGGGAAGTGTGTGTACTGCAGCATGGCTTTTGCCTGGCTTCCTGCCTCCTCCTGTGGTCTCCTCAGTGCTCGCTTGTGCTCTCCCTCCCCAAGTGTAGTTTGATTGCAGGTGGAGCCACGTTGCCTTTTCAAACTTGTAATCAGTGATGCTGGGCTAGATTTTTATATAGTTTTATCCAGCTGTGTGTGTGAGAGAGAGAAATGAATGGGGGCCTGGGGAGGAAGTCACTACACTTGGGGAGGGAGAGCACCAGTGAGGTTAAGCAGAGTCATCCACGGTGAGGCAGCAACTAGCTCAGCTTTTTCCTTTTCCTTTTTTTTTCATGATGAGAGTGGTGAGGCAAGTGAGGCACTTGCCTCACCTGACTGCACATCACTGGACATTTAAGAATAGGGATAGGGTGGGGGGAATAGAGATAGTTGTGTTATTGTAGTCAAAATAAAATATTTTCTCTTGGCAACTAAGGAACGCACGTTATTACCTTCCAGGTGTCTGGATCATGAGGTGTATCCCTTGAATTCTCTGCTACTCTTCTGCGTTTAGATCTCAGTAAGTTCATGTCATGAAAAGCATGCGCTACAGCAGAGACTGCATTGTAGATACTGTAACTGTGGCCGGTCATTTCAAATAAATGCGCAGGAAGCTTTTTTAAGTCTTCCCTCCCGGTGCATGCTTCGTCACTTTCTTCTCCTGGGTTGCTGTCAGAAACGGAGCAATCAAAGCCTTGCTCCCAAAACTCCTTGAACAAAGTAGCTTGTTGCATTTCTAAGGGTTTGATGGCCCAAAGGAATTCGTTGAACTCTGGCAGGGCGTTGGAATGAATATCGAAGGAAATAGCTCCGTCGAACAACTGCAAATCTGAGGGGTGGTGAAGACTGGTTAACGCGAGCTCTGTTTGAGCAGTCAAAATCCACATTTTGCCGAGGATGTTATCCGTAAATTTTGTGAACATAAACAGAAGCATTGCTGTGCTGCTTTCCCCGTAGAAGATAAACGTATTGACGATGGCTTTCCTTAAATAAACATTTATTCGACCAACGACAGGAGAATGTAACATAGTAAAAAATGCTTGCTTGGGAATTCTCTCTATAAAAGCCAAGCAGATTCTGTTCTCGGAAAGAAGTGGGTCCAGGTCTTGGAAAAAATTGTCTCCACTGTCATCATCCAGAATTAAAAGGCCTACCCAGGTCCATCCAAAATGCTTCAGCAAATGGATAATCCCCACAATCTGAAGAGATTCGTTGGGGGCCATACGGTAAAAAGAAGCAGCCATCTTTGTTCTGTGCTTTTTGGAAGCAAAAGAGCCATAGGCCAGCTAAAAGAATAGATACAAACAATAGATACAAACTCAAGGTAAACCGCTCCAAACTCGATTGCAGAAAATACAACTTCAGCAACAGAGTGGTCAACGCCTGGAATGCTCTACCTGGCATCCTCAAACCCCCACAGCTTCAACCTTAAACTGTCCACTGTGGACCTCACCCCATTCCTAAGAGGTCCATAAAGGGGGCGTGCATAAGCGCATCAGCATGCCTACCCTCCCTCTCCTCCTTTCCCCATTTATCTGTACACATTTCCTTTACAATACAATAGTAGAGTTGGAAGGGACCTTGGAGGTCTTCTAGTCCAACCCCCTGCCTAGGCAGGAAACCCTATACCGTTCCAGACAAATGGCTATCCAACATCTTCTTAAAGACTTCCACTGTTGGCGCATTCACAACTTCTGGAGGCAACTTCTGTTCCACTGATTAATTGTTCTAACTGTCAGGAAGTTTCTCCTCTGTCCTAAGTTGCTTCTCTCCTTGATTAGTTTCCACCCATTGCTTCTTGTTCTACACTCAGGTGCCTTGGAGAATAGTCTGACTCCCTCTTCTTTGTGGCAACCCCTGAGATATTGGAACACTGCTATCATGTCTCCCCTAGTCCTTCTTTCTCTTAAGCTAAACATACCCAGTTCCTGCAACCGTTCTTCATATGTTTTAGTCTCCAGTCCCCTAATTTGTTCATGTCCATTTTCATACTTATACATACTATCTTGTCCATGCTTCTTTGGCGCAAAAGAGCCATCAGCGAGCTAAAATAAAATGTGCAGTTCATTGTTTATGGTTGAAATGTATCCCAGTGATGGGATTCAAATAATTTAACAACCAGTTCTCTGCCGTAATGATTTCTTCCAACAACCAGTTCACCAAACTGCTCAGAAATCGAACAGCCGGTTCTCCCAAAGTGTTGCAAACTGGCTGAATCCCACCGCTGCTTATCTAAGTTCTTAAATTTATCTGCTGACTTTTCTTCTCTTCGGGAACTCAAGGTGACGTAAGCCGAAGCAACGCCATACCTTTGACTCAGAGGGTGCGAAGGAAAATAGGTGCGTGGCATGGAGGTGGTTGAGAGGGGGAAGAGAAGGTAGAGAAGCAAAGTTAAAGGAATGACGAAATAGGAAAGGAAGAAAGAATAGGGTGGGATAATGGTGGTGGGAAGTTCCCCAAAGATGCCCTCATTAACCTTGAGACAGAGTTCAAAAGAAATCCAGTCATTTAGTAGGAGCAACATTATGGCATTTCTTGCCTCAGAGCCAGATCTGATTTCCATTTAATGGTGGATGAACTTTACCCCTCTGTCTCCCATCCCCTCAGTCTGTGTCATAAATCACATCTACCAACGAAGTGCTGTAGCAGGTTGTCAAATTTCGCACCGCTTCCCAAAAGATGCCCTAATTAACCTTGAGACAGAGTTCAAAAGAAATCCAGTCATTTATTAGGAGCAACATTTTGGCATTTCTTGCCACAGAGCCAGATCTGATTTCCATTTAATGGTGGATGAACTTTACCCCTCTGTCTCCCATCCCCTCAGTCTGTGTCATAAATCACATCTACCAACGAAGTGCTGTAGCAGGTTGTAAAATTTCGCACCTCACAGGCCTGCTGTAGAAATCTGAGATCTGACCCTAGTTAAAGGGTATGCGTTTGTAGGAAGTTAGCACTCACTCCTCTTCTACAAAAATGAAACATTCTAGGAAATATTAAAAAGGCAGAATATTATATTTCCCTGCATGAGAAATGGAG
Organism: Natrix natrix natrix; assembly: GCA_029891615.1. Taxonomy (NCBI): domain Eukaryota; kingdom Metazoa; phylum Chordata; class Lepidosauria; order Squamata; family Natricidae; genus Natrix; species Natrix natrix. The sequence goes on along the minus strand of JAKRSK010005300.1, from coordinate 291,932 downwards.
AAACGTGTTTTTAGGCAGGAGGCAGATTCACTCTGAATAGCCCCCACCCTCCTCGATAGCCCACAGCAAAGGTGTGATTTTCAATGGTGAAAAGAGTCAGGTTCTACATTTAGGCAAGAAAAACGGAATGCACAGGTCCAATATAGGTGGTACCTTGCTCAATAGTAGTAACTGTGAGAGGGATCTTGGAGTCCTAGTGGACAACCATTTAAATACGAGCCATCCGGGTGCAGCAGCTGCCAAAAAAGCCAATACAGTCCTAGGCTGCATCAACAGAGGGATAGAATCAAGATCACGTGAAGGGTTAATACCACTTTACAATCCCTTGGTAAGGCCACACTTGGAATACTGCATTCAGTTCTGGTCGCCACGATGTAAAAAAGATGTGGAGACTCTAGAAAGAGTGCAGAGAAGAGCAACAAAGATGATTAGGGGACTGGAGACTAAAACATATGAAGAACGGTTGCAGGAACTGGGTATGTTTAGCTTAAGAGAAAGAAGGACTAGGGGAGACATGATAGCAATGTTCCAATATCTCAGGGGTTGCCACAAAGAAGAGGGAGTCAAACTATTCTCCAAGGCACCTGAGGGTAGAACAAGAAGCAATGGGTGGAAACTAATCAAGGAGAGAAGCAACTTAGAACTGAGGAGAAACTTCCTGACAGTGAGAACAATGAATCAGTGGAACAGAAGTTGCCTCCAGAAGTTGTGAATGCCCCAACACTGGAAGTCTTTAAGAAGATGTTGGATAGCCATCTGTCTGAAATGGTATAGGGTTTCCTGCCTAGGCAGGGGGTTGGACTAGAAGACCTCCAAGGTCCCTTCCCACTCTGCTATTGTATTATTGTATTAAAGATGAAGAGATAGCTAGGCCTATTCATAGGCTAATGCCCTCACCCAAGATCCAACAAAGCTAGGATTAGCCCTCTACCCTTCTAGCAACAGAATTTACCACATGGCACCTGGGAAGATTGCATCACTCAGCAAGTCTCAACCAAGCTTGGGACTCAAAACATAACCTACAAAGTTACCCCTCCATGGGAGTCTGACAACCAATCAGAATACAAGCTCAAATTCAAAAGCCCAGAGAGGACCTAAAACCCAGGGACTCTCAGCACTTCTTTCCTCCAGGACCACAAACCATGTGGTCCTGCTGTCCACCATTAAACCATCTTTCCACGCAGCCTCCATGTTTCCAGTGTCTTTCTCCCCTCTTGGAGCCGAACCCAGATCGACATTTCTTCCAACACTGTATTCTAATCAATCCTTGACTCTATCCTTTTTCTTAATTACAGTCAATAGCAGAAACCATAAAAGGTTAATGGTGCTTTGTGATATTTGAACCTCTGGTGCCCTCTTTTGTCCTGTAGACAAAAGAGCAATTGGGAATCGGTTTTTGAGAAGAGATTTATTTTAAGGACATATGAGAAATTCTAGTAATTCAAGAGAAAAACTGTATCGGTTCAATTCATGTTTAGTTAACTGTTAAGCTGAGCAAAAGAAATTGCTAGATTTCCATCGATTGATTCGGTTGGTTTCAGTCTCAAGATGCTTTTTTTCCCTTTGAACTTAGCAATTGTGAGATCAAAACAGATATTCTAATGGGGAAAAAATTACTAGAAATATACAATGATTGTACAATTGTATGATGATGATTTACTTTGCAAAGTTGGAAGGGACCTTGGAGATCTTCTAGTCCAACCCCCTGCCTAGGCAGGAAACCCTATACCATTTCAGACAAATGGCTATCCAGCATCTTCTTAAAGACATCCAGTGTTGGGGCATTCACAACGTCTGGAGGCAAGCTGTTCCACAGTTAGAACAATGAATCAGTGGTCCTGCTGTCCACCATTAAACCATCTTTCCATGCAGCCTCCATGTTTCCAGTGTCTTTCTTCCCTCTTGGAACCGAACCCAGATGGACATCTTCCAACAGTGTCTAAGAGGGGAGAAAGAAAGGAGAAGAAAGCAGGGAAGAAATGAAAGTAAAGCAAAGCAAAATTTAAGTAATGGAAGGAGAAAGAGGAGGAGGAGGAGGAGGAGGAGGAGGAGGAGGAGGAGGAGGAGGAGGAGGAGGAGGAGGAGGAGGAGGAGGAGGAAAATTTACTATTTTTCTATACTTTTTTACATTAATTATTATCTGGCTGACTTTTTTTCTCTCTTTCCTCTGTGGCTTACAAATTGCACTTTGATTGCCTTCAGTGTACTATATTTAAATTCTCCTTCAACAGTAGCCACAAGAGGGAGGAAAAAAAAAACTCCCAACTTTTAAGTATCATTTCACCTCTAACCACAAGAGGGAGCAAAGCACCAACTTTTAAAAGAAGGAAACCCAAATGCTACTATATTAGAAAAAACTACTTTAGAAAAAACCCCAATTACGATTGCAAATAGCTGCAAACGACAACTATAAAAAAAGAAAAGAAAACTACGTGTAAGCAAAGTTACAACCAGTGGCCAACATGGGTTTGTCAAAAACAGATCATGCTAAACAGATCTTATTTCATTCTTTGACAAAGTTAGTGGACCAGCAAAATGCAGTGGATGTAGTATACCTTACTCTTTTCACCATTGAATTTCATTTTATTAGATAGAACATTGGGCACTATCTAATAAAATGAAATTCAATGGGGAATAGAGTCAGGTTCTACATTTAGGCAACAAAAATGGAATGCACAGGTACAGTATAGGTGGTACCTTGCTCAGTAGTAGTAACTGTGAAAGGGATCTTGGAGTCCTAGTGGACAACCATTTAAATAGGAGCCAGCCGTGTGCAGCAGCTGCCAAAAAAGCCAACACAGTTCTAGGCTGCATCAACAGAGGGATAGAATCAAGATCACGTGAAGTGTTAATACCACTTTACAATCCCTTGGTAAGGCCACACTTGGAATACTGCATTCAGTTCTGGTCGCCACGATGTAAAAAAGATGTGGAGACTCTAGAAAGAGTGCAGAGAAGAGCAACAAAGATGATTAGGGAACTGGAGACTAAAACATATGAAGAACGGTTGCAGCAACTGGGTATGTCTAGCTTAAGAGAAAGAAGGACTAGGGGAGACATGATAGCAGTGTTCCAATATCTCAGGGGTTGCCGCAAAGAAGAGGGAGTCAAACTATTCTCCAAGGCACCTGAGGGTAGAACAAGAAGCAATGGGTGGAAACCAATCAAGGAGAGAAGCAACTTAGAACTGAGGAGAAACTTCCTGACAGAACAATTAATCAGTGGAACAGAAGTTGCCTCCAGAAGTTGTGAATGCCCCAACACTGGAAGTCTTTAAGAAGATGTTGGATAGCCATTTGTCTGAAACGGTATAGGGTTTCCTGCCTAGATAGGGGGTTGGACTAAAAGACCTCCAAGGTCCCTTCCAACTCTACTATTGTATTGTATTGTATTGAAGAACAATTGCAGGAGATGTGGATATAAACAAGGAAACTTCTGGCATATGTTGTGGAGCTGAACCAAAGCCAGAGAATATTGGCTTAAAATAAAGAAATGGCTAGAACAATTGATAGAACAAAAGATTGAATGGAAACCAAAACTATTTCTGTTGGGCATACTAAGTGATAAAATACGTAAAGCATCTCAGTATTTAACACTACATATATTAAGTGCAACAAGAACAGTATTTGCTCAAAATTGGAAGCAAAACAACATCTTCCCAGATGCAATGACCGTAAGAAAGATACTTGAGTGTGTCGAGATGGATAGGTTGACCACGGAACTGAAGGATAGAGAAGAATCGGAGTGCTATAAAGTGTGGAACATATGGTATAAATGATTGGACGATAGACGTGAGATACTGTGTAACAGTGGTGGTTAACATTTTCAGTGCGCATGCACACACCGGAACCCGGAAATAGTCTGAAATGTAACACGACAAATAGTGTATATCCTCTGTATTGTTTGCTGTTTGCTGCAAGAAGGCAAATTGCTGGGAGGCAGAGGCAGATTTTTTCCCCCTTGTTTTCCTCCCCTAAAAGCTAGGTGCATCTTATACTTTGGAGTGTCTTATACTCCAAAAAATACGATACTGGAAGAAAAGTCTAAAGACATATCTAGCCACCAAATACACAAGTATAGATAGGTGGCCCTGAAGCTCAAAAGGAGTAACTGTGAGAGGGATCTAGGTGTCCCAATAGACCGCCACTTAAGTATAAGTCAGCAATGTCAGGCAACTGCCCCAAAAGCCAATGCAGTTCTAGGCTGCATCAAGATAAGAGTAATATCACATGAAGTGATTGTACTGATTTATACTGCATTAGTGAGACCATATTTGGAATATTGTAAACAGTTCTGGACACCACAATACAAAAGAAGATATATGGAGACCATCAAAAAAGCACAGAGAAGAGGAGCGATGAAGATTAGGGTACTTGAAGGCTAAATTGTACAGTGAACAGTTAAGGAAACTGGTGTGTGTGTGTGCGCGTGCGTGCGTATGTGCGTGTGTATGTGTGTGTATGTATATATATATATATATATAAATTTATATATATAAACTTTACACGGGAAAAGACCCGAATACAACAAAACCATATGTGTGTGTGTTTGTGTTACAACCCCTGGTATGACCTAATATGGGAGGGAGCTCACTCCTCCCTCTTTCTGTCCTTTCGGCTCATCACAGAAAACCATCCAGGCAGAAACCCATATTTTTATTTTTAATGTTGCCTTTTTATATTTGTGTTATATTTGTGCTGATAAAATAAAGGGAGACTAGTATAGATCCATTTCGAGCTATTTAGCTCTCATCAGCTAGCCATACCCTTACTGGGATTCGAACCTGGGCTGTATTATACACTAGGCAAGAGCCTTACACTAAGGTATAATACAGCCCAGGTTCGAATCCCAGTAAGGGTATGGCTAGCTGATGAGAGCTAAATAGCTCGAAATGGATCTATACTAGTCTCCCTTTATTTTATCAGCACAAATATAACACACACACACACACACACATATATATATATATATATATATATATATATATATATATATATATATGTGTGTGTGTGTGTGTGTGTGTGTGTGTGTGTGTGTGTGTGTGTGTGTTTGTGTGTGTGTGTGTGCGCGTTGTAATTGTACTGATAAATAAATAAAGGGAGACTAGGATAGATCTATTTCGAGCTAATTAGCTCTCATCAGCTAGCCATACCCTTACTGGGATTTGAACCCGGGCTGATTATATCTTAGGCAGGAGTGTTAGCCACTAAGCCACAGGCTCGCCTCCTTATCAGTTGAGCCAGGGAAATAGGTATGCATTTGTGTTACAACCCCTGGTATGCCCAAATAAGGGAGGGAGCTCACTACTCCCCCTTTCTGTCCTTCGGCTCATTACAGAGGACCATCCGGGCAGAAAACCATATTTTTAATTTTAATGTTACCTTTTTATATTTGTGTTGTATTTGTGCTGATAAATAAATAAAGGGAGACTAGTATAGATCTATTTCAAGGTTATGGCTAGCTGATGAGAGCTAAATGGTTTGAAATAGATCTATACTAGTCTCCCTTTATTTATCAGCACAAATACAACACACACACAGAGACACACTAGACATATATATGTCTAGTTTAACAAATAGAACAATTAGGGGTAGTGTGATGTTTATAGAATACATAGAATAACAGAGTTGGAAGGCACCTTGGAGGTCTTCTAGTCCAACCCCCTGCTTAGGCAGGAAACCTTACTCCACTTCAGACAAATTATTATCCAACATCTTCTTAAAAACTTCCAGTGTTGCTGCATTCACAACCTCTAGAGGCAAGTTGTTCGATTGATTAATTGTTCTAACTGTCAGGAAATTTCTCCTTAGTCCTAAGTTGCTTCTTTCCTTGATTAGTTTCCACCCATTGCTCTCTTGTTGTACCCTCAGGGGCTTTGGATAATAGCTTGACTCCTTCTTCTTTGTGGCAGCCCCTGAGATACTGGGACACTGCTATCATGTCTCCCCTAGTCCTTCTTTTCATTCAACTAGACATACCGAGTTCCTGCAACCGTTCTTCATATGTTTTAGCCTCCAGTCCTCTAATCCGCTTTGTTGCTCTTCTCTGCACTCTTTCTAGAGTCTCCACATCTTTTTTTTACATTGTGGCGACCAAGACTGGATGCAGTATTCCAAGTGTGGCCTTACCAAGGCCTTATAAAGTGGTATTAACACTTCACATACCTTTCTTCCATTGCTTGAAGGGATGTCAGAAAAAAGACGGTTGATGTATTTTCCAAATTCTGAGAGCAGTAATGGGTGGAAGCTAGAGATGCAACCTGGAACCAAGGAGAAATTTCCTGACAGTGAGAACAATTAGCCAGTGTGATGATTTGGCTCTTGAAATTGTGGGTGTTCCATCCCTGGAGATTTTCAAGAAGAGATTGGACAACTATTTGTCTGGACTGATATAGGGTCCATTGATCAAGCAGAAGATTGGACAAGAAAATCTCCGAATTTCTTTCCACTGTTCCGATTTAATGATTCTATGATATACGTTACTGTTAGCTTCCATGGCTGAGGATGAAATGACCCAGAGGACTACTTTAAGTTCTCAGCTTCTGCTTTCTTTTCAGACAATATATTTTAACGCACTATTTTCAAAGGAGTGCATCAGAAATTACTTAATTCCAACTCCCAAATGTATCACTGAAAGAGAATAATTATTCCCATTCCAATGGTAGGATTCGAACTATTTTACTACTGGTTCCGTGGACGTGTCTTGGGGGACAATGCTGCAGAAGATTACTGCAAAATCCCTATTTCCTCCTGATCAGCTGGGACCCAGGAGGCAGAGAATAGATGGGGGCAAGGCCAGCCAGAGGTGGTATTTACCGGTTATATGCCGCCCCTCTCCCAGAGGACTCAGGGCGGCGTACAACATTAAAAAAACACATATTACAAAAGTTAAAATGGAAATTAGATAGTGTATCCAAAAACAAACCCAATTAATATTAACAATAACATTTTAAATATTAGATTAAAATTAACAATTAAATCAATCATTTATTAGATTACCCTCATTGTGTCAAGGACCTGGGAGTACTCATCTCAAATGATCTAAGCCCCCAGAGCTCATGTAACAGCATTGCCAAAAAGGCATTAAGCGTTGTTAACCTAATTTTGCGAAGCTTCTTCTCCTGGTAACATTGTGGGTTTTGTAGGGCATACAAAACCTTTGCGAGACCTATTCTTGAATACAGCTCATCTGCCTGGAATCCACACTGTATATCGGACATTAATACGACTGAGCAAGTCCGGAGGTATTTCACGAGAAGAGTACTCAAACTCCTCTGCTCACAATAGAACCCCTTATGCCACTACGCTCGAACTTTTGGGCTTGGACAATCTGGAACTGTGCCGCCTGTGGTCAGACCTAAACATAGTCCACAAAATTGTCTACTGCAACATCCTACCTGTCAACGACTACTTCAGTTTCAACCACAATAATACACTGGCAAACAATCAATACAAACTCAAGGTAAACCACTCCAAACTCGATTGCAGAAAATACGACTTCAGCAACAGAGTGGTCAATGCCTGGAATTCTTGACCTGACTCCATTGTTACATCCTCAAACCCTCACAGCTTCAGTCTCAAACTGTCCACCGTGGACCTCACCCCATTCCTAAGAGGTCCGTAAAAGGGGCGTGCATAAGTGCACCAGCGTGCCTACCGTCCCTGTCCTACTGTCCCTATTTATTTGTATTCATTTCCTTTGTTCATGTCCATGTTCATACTTCTACCTGCTATCTTGCACATGTTTGACAAACTAATAAATAAAATAAATCAATAAAATATACTGTATCTTACCTGGGGGATTTTATAAAGACTGATGACGTCTGACATGAAGAATGAGATATCAGCACCAAATCCTCCAACAATGGCCACAATCAGATTCTCCCTGATACCACATCTGTAGTTGACAACCAATTGGTTGGATCGGAAGAGTAGCTCCAAAGTGGAACGATAAGTCAACTGGGCATCAAAATAGTTGTCACAGATGAAAAATCCCAGGGTAACATTAGACAAAAGTCGTGGGTTTGAGTTGATCTGTTCCACCGCAAATGCCAAACTCAGGGAATGCTGATACAGTTTTAAAATGACTCTGAAAACATAATGGAGAGATAAATGAAATGCAGAGTTATGGAGACAAGAATAACACTGCATATATGTTGAAGCAACAATCACCATATAAAACGTGTGAACTGTGATAGGCAGCGGATATAAAGGCCAATGAACAATATTCAGTGTATCATGAAACACTAGTCTACAACTGTACTAACTCGCAGGAAAATATGATTCCATTCAATTCTATTGTAGAGCTGGGAAGGCAGGCAGAGTGTGATTTGTCGCGCAGACAGGGACAGTTTAAACTGGAACTGGCTTTTTAATCCACCTCTCAATCCTTCCTAAAGACCTGTGATAGGTAGATCTGGTGGTGGTGGTGGTGATGATGATAGTCAATTCAAGGTCCAATTGATGTCTGATTGCGTTGAGTTCATTCTTACGTTGCATTATTTGTTCCTACTAAACCTTGCTACTTGTTTTCCCTTCTCTTCCTATTGGTTTGCGGTCCTTGCTCTCCTTATACATGGAGCTCACCTCTGCTCATCCTTTTAAGTGAACTTCTGTCACAAATTAAACAAACCCACATGACTTAGATTGGCCACGCTGCTCTGAGTTTCTTCCATCGAAGGAGAACATTTCCAATCTCAGCTCCCCGCCCCCAATGGGAATTGAGAACGATTTGGTTCCATAACTTGATGCTAAAATAGATTTCCATAAATAATTCACAGAGTGGTAGATGAGACTGAATAGTAACAATTATCCAAGATTGACCCAATGGTGAAGCACTTCCATTAAATGCCAATTAACCTACTTGGTTGATTCATACTATTTTGATTCCATGACTTGATCACCTTCTTTTAATGACCTCATAATCTCTTGCAGGGTAGATTCCTGGGAACTGAATGAAGCTGAGTCTTTACTGGTCAGATGCTTTTCCTGTTGCCAATGCGGAGTTATTCTTATTGTACCCAGAGAGAGAGAGATATCTGCCTCTACCTAGGGTTGAACTCACAGCCTCCTGATTGTGAGGTGAAAGCTCCACCTCTAGGCCACAGCACCACTCCAATTCCATGTCTTGATGGTAAAATAGATTTCCATAAAGCATTGTAGACTAGACTAGTTAGTCAAAGATTATCCTGGATTAATGCAGTGGCAAAGTCCTCTACTTCCATTAAATGCCAAGTAATCTACACGATTCTTCACCTTTTGTTTTCTCCAACCTGATATCTTTTTTAAGAGTTGAGACTGCAACAGCCTTGGTCACACTGGAAATCTCAAAATATCTGTAGGATATTAGATGCTTATTTAAATAAGTGTATTACATTCAACACTATGGAAGAAGAGATGGATAGAAATCGAACCTCTGACTTTGTAACCCTGCACTGATTTTCAAAGATGCTTGGAGTCAAGTCAAGATACAATAATACAATAGTAGAGTTGGAAGGGACCTTGGAGGTCTTCTAGTCCAACCCCCTGCCTAGGCAGGAAACCCTATACCACTTCAGACAAATAGCTATCCAACATCTTCTTGCTACGAGGAAGAAGCTTTTAAGAAGAGATTGGACAACCATTTGTCTGAATGGTATAGGGTCTCCTGCCTGAGCAGGGGGTTGAATTAGAAGACCTCCAAGGTCCATTCCAACTCTATTTTCTATTCTATTTTATATAAGATCTAACGCCATGGACCAACGAAAAAAGTCCTAGTTAATTCACTGTTGTATTACTGTATAAGATCTTACAACTTTATCCACAAATACATTTCACTCAGCTTTACCAATGCTCAGCTTTATCTACAAATACATATCACTCGAGGGGCGAGGTGGCTCAGTGGCTAAGAGGCTGAGCTTGTCCACCAGAAACGTTGGCAGGTCAGCGGTTCAAATCCCTAGTGCCATGTAACAGAGTGAGCTCTGTTACTTGTCCCAGGTTCTGTCAACCTACCAGTTCAAAAGCATGAAAAAATGCAAGTATAGAAAAATAGGAACCACCTTTGGTGGGAAGGTAACAATGTTCTGTGCGTCTTCAGTGTTTAGTCATACCAGCCACAAGACCAAAGAGAACATCTTCGGATAGTACTGGTGCTTCGGCTTTGAAATGGAGATGAGCATCATCCCCTAGAGTTGGGAATGACTAGCGCATATGTGCGAGGGAAACCTTTACCTTTACATATCACTCAGCTTTAGCACACACAACTTTATCCACAAATACATAGCAGTCAGCTTTATCCACAAATACAGATCTTTCAGCTTTATCCACTAATACATAGCACTCAGCTTTATCCACAAATACAGATCTTTCAGCTTTATCCACAAATACAGATCTCTCAGCTTTATCCACAAATACATAGCACTCAGCTTTATCCATACAACTTTATCCACAAATACAGATCTTTCAGCTTTATCTACAAATACAGATCTCTCAGCTTTATCCACAAATACAGATCTTTCAGCTTTATCTACAAATACAGATCTCTCAGCTTTATCCACACACAACTATATCCACAAATACATATCACTCAACTTTATCCACAAATTCAGATCTTTCAGCTTTATCCACAAATACAGATCTCTCAGCTTTATCCACAAATACATAGCACTCAGCTTTATCCACACACAACTTTATCCATAAATACATATCACTCAATTTTATCCACAAATACAGATCTTTCAGCTTTATCCACAAATACATACCATTCAGCTTTATCCACAAATACATAGCACTCAGCTTTATCCACAAATACATAGCACTCAGCTTTATCCACACTCAGCTTTATCCACAAATACATATGCAATAATGAAACTGGGGAGGCTTTAAGATTCCAAACAGCTCGTGAACATTTGACTGAAACATTGTCTATGCTTTGGAAACTCCGATGACACACAGAGCTGGTTAAAAAAATCAGTGTGAAACCTTCCAATATTCTCTCAACTTACAAGAGCACCCTGGGGAGATTTTTTTAAAGTCTCCAACAACAGGTAGAGAGGAAAGGAAAAGGAAAAGAGAATTTCTTACACAGGGGGCATGAACACTTTCTGGGAAGGATGCTCATCGAAGGAGTGTTCCTCAAGGACGTGAAAAATCTGAGCTGTGATCCCACCAATGATGAGGTTCCCTGGCTTATACCATTCATGAAGGATGGGAGAAGGATAGCTCCTGAGGCAAGATGTGGCATCTATCTGGCACTTCTTGTCAACCAGCCACCACAATAGTATCCCTACCCTCAACATTTCCTCTAGACGAGGTTTACTTGTGCCTATCCACACTTCCAGGAGTTTATTTGGAAAGCAGCTACAAAATCCAGGAACGTGGTGAGTTAACACACACAATCATTTCTCTCATCCAATGGACTGACATCAATAAGGTTAGCAGAGCATGCCCTGATGGACAAGTATACTCTGGTGAATGGAAATAACTACCCACAATCCAAAATCCGAAGGGACAAGATCCTACCTGACTCTTTTCCTCCGACCACAAGGTTTTATAATCTCTTCCAGACTGACTTATGAATTCTTTTTTCAGTGTCTCTTGGAAAGCTGTTGCAATGGTGTCAGAAAGCATCAATGATAGTCATTTAGGCTAATTGCCCATAAACAGTCATCTCCGTGAAAGGAACCTCCTGGGTTTGTAGATTATTATTTCACCTCTACATACCGTATTTTTTGGAGTATAAGGCACATTTTCCCTCCCTAAAAGAGGTGAAAAATTGGGTGTGTCTTATACACCGAAAATAGCCCCGCCAGCCCCCAACTCTTTGGCCTCTGCTGCCCAGCAATTTGCCTCCTTGCAGCAAACAGCAAATAGCCTGTTTTAGTTTCAGCTTCAGCACAGCCTGATTAGCACAAGCAGCTTATTGTTGGTTGGATCGGCCTCCTGGCCATCAGGCTGTTTCAGGCTACAGGGATTGCCATTGCCTATTGCCGCCTCTGTGCACCCCATTTTCGTCCTCCACATCCCCATTTTTGGCCTCTTTGTACCACATTTTCAGCCACCTCGTGTCACATTTTCTGCCCATCTGGCAGAACGCGAGCCGAAAATGGGGCGTGTGGAGACTGAAAATGGGATGTGAAGGCTGAAAATGGGGCGCGCAGAGGCGGCAACATGCTATGGCAATCCCTGCAACCTGAAACAGCTGATCATCGAGAGGCCGATCCAACCGATCGTCAGCTGCTTGTACTAATCAGGCTGTGCTGAAACGGAAAATGAAACAGGCTGTTTGCTGTTTATTGCAAGGAGGCAATTTGCTGGGAGGCAGAGGCAGATTTTTTTTTCTTGTTTTCCTACCCAAAAGCTAGGTGCATCTTATACTTTGGAACAACTTATTCCCCCCAAAATATGGTAATAACTTTCAGGACAACCATTTTCTTAGCTTTTTGAGAGACTTCACATAAAAGAATTATATATGATTCTTTCTGGTAAATGTAATCATTACCCATGAGATTCTCCCCAAATCAAATACTTATGGATACAAACTTGTGGCCCAAAGCGGCCGGCAGAGCTGTTGGTGGACTCTGACAGCTCAGACTATTATGGAACTGCTCTGGAGGATGAGGAAGACTCTGGAAGGTGTTTGGAGTCAGAGCAGGAACTAGAGAGGCTGTTGGCCACCAGGTGGCATTTGAGTCAGGGAGCAGTGAAGAGGAACAGAGGGAGGTTGTCCCTGATGTGCGTATGCATAGAGCTGAGAGGAGAAAGGAACAGCTGTGGAGAAGACGTCATAGAAAGAAGTAGGGACAGTCGGCTAAGGTTGTGGTCTCTCCCAAAGAGTTTATAAGTGGAGCGACGGGAGGGGAATCTTTGCAGGAAACAACAGTCCATTTTACTAGCCGTTGAGAAAGCATTCTGTAAGTTTAATCTTGGTTTCTTGAAGATAACTTTCTAGGCTCCTAGCAAAGGGTTGGCTTTATCTTTGTAATTAATCTTGGCAGACAGCCAAGCCTGTGTCTGCATATTCATTGGAATCATGGGACAGAACACAAACTCGTATGTTTTTCCAGCTGTACGTCTTGAAGAAACCATTGAACACAATATATCTCAAAAGTGTCACCAAGAATGATACTCTAGGGCAGGAGGTGGTATTCTGCCAGTTTGGACTGGTTCAACCGAACCGGTAGCGGAAATCGCAGGTGGCCCTGCCTACCCATCCCGGATCTATGCTATCCCATTTAGGCACACTTTTTTTAGCCAAAGCACATGGGTGAAAGGCTGAGCATACGCGTGGATAGAGACTCATGAGTGGTCACATTTGTGAACCAGTAGGGAAGGTAGCGGTGCTAAACTGGCAGCTCACAGGCCAGATGTGCCATGTACAGGCCACACCCACCCCAGTTCTATGGAGGGGGAAAATGTCATGAAACGTCCCATGACAGCAACATAATATGGCGAGTTTGACACCCATGCTCGAGGGATTCTTCATTCTTTTGTGAAGTCATTTACATAAAGAATAAATTTACTCCAGGGGTGACATATTGCTTATCCTTGTTGTCCCTTTATTTCCATTTTTTTCCACCAAGGGCTTGAGGGGGCTTTCATGGTGCTTTCCCCTATGTCTAGATGAGCCAAAAGTAAGGGCCAAAAGGGTTCATATTGAGAATGAAATAGATCAATGGCCTTGTTGACATAGCCCTACGGTTGTTAAGTGGTCATGGCAGGCTGCCAAACTCTCAAATGCTGAATCTGTGCGAACCGGTAGCAACCCACCTCTGACCCATACTCAAAGTTATGGCCATTGCAGTGCTCTGACAGGAGCACTGCGATGGCCATAACTTTGAGTATGGGTCAGAGGTGGGTTGCTACTGGTTCGCACAGATTCGGGTGAACTGGTAGAGGTATTTTGACCTCAGTTGCCCGAACCGGCAGCGACCCAGGCTGGCCACGCCCCAGAACCTGTTCCCTGGTTGGCGATGCCATTGCTGGCATATTTTCTACTAAAGTTTTCATGTTTTACGCATACGCATAACAATTTATAGCCAACTGTGCATGCCTGAAGCGCGCGCAAAGCGAACTGGCAGAAACGCCAGCAGCAACATAGCCCTGGTATGCGTCCGTACATCCCATCATTCAATATCACTATAACCAGGGGTGGGTTCCTACTGGTTAACAACTGGTTCACTGAGCACATGAACAAAACTGTTTGTATGCTGTAACCACAAAGACAGAGATGAATATTGTACATTTACAATAGAAATGTATTTATAATTGCTATTAACAAGATTGGAAGAGCCTTTTTTGTCATCTTCCTTTTGCTTTCTTTCCCTTTCTTTTCTTCTCATGCCTGCTTCATGTTGACAAGATCCAAACTATATTACCCAAATATTAGATCATAACTTATACTTACGAAACAGCAGATATCTTAGGACCATGAGCCATTCTCTTCATGAAATAGTAATCAGAACTAAGAAATATCTACATTATTAAGAGTGAAGTCACTCATTGCACAGGGAAAGGTTGTTTTTTTTAAAATTTTATTTTCCATTTCTGTTCATAAGAATTTATCACACACATTGATGTCTTCCAAGAATATGCAGTTATGGCAATGTTGGCAGGGCTAATAAACAAGTTATGTTCTTAGAAGAATATTACAAATCCAATTGCACATCAGAAATACATACACCCAAAATGTAATAGTCAGAAATGCTTTTTCTTTACAAGTTGCTCCTTGCTGTTCAGCTCAGGCCTCAACAGAATAACGTAGCATTTGGGGAAAAAGATACATCCTAATAACCCAGCACTGGAAGCTAAGATGGAGAAGATCTCCACAGCTACCATATACTTTCCTTTGGTGCTCAAGTAGGTGGGAACAAAAGACAACCAAACACTACAAAACACCAGCATGCTAAAAGTGATGAACTTGGCTTCATTGAATGTGTCGGGCAGGTTCCTAGCCAGGAAAGCCACCATGAAGCTGACCACAGACAGAAGCCCCATATAGCCCAAGACAAGGTAAAACATCACAACAGACCCTTCGTTACATTCTGCTATGATCTCTTCAGTCATTGATTTCATGTTAAGTTCTGGAAAAGGAGGAGAACTGATCATCCAACCCAGACAAATGACTCCTTGAATGAAGGACCCAGAAAAAACAATTAAGACGGACAGTCTTTTCCCCAACCATTTTCTCATGCCAGAGCCTGGTTTGGTGGCCATGAACGCTGCAATGACCATGATGGTTTTGGCCAACACAGAAGAAACGGCCACAGAGAAGATAATGCCAAACACGGATTGTCGCAGGAAGCAAATCAGTTGGAGAGGTTTTCCAACAAAGAGAAAAGAGCAGAGGAAGCAGAGCAGAAGGGAGATGAGGAGAGTGTAGGTGAGGTCCTTGTTGTTTGCTTTCACAATAGGGGTGTCTTTATACTTGATAAATATTCCAAGAGTGAACATGGTAATGATTGAAAATAAAACAGCAACTACAACTAAACTGATCCCTAAAGTTTCTTCATAAGCTAGGAACGTTATGATTTTGGAGATGCATCGAACTTTGTCCTTACTTGGATAGTGATCTTCTGGACATTCAAAACAGGCAATTGTGTCTGCAAATAAGACAAAGGCTATGAAACACGGAATCTAATCATCATGATTGATGCAGCACCAAGTGAAATATTGGATTAGATCAATAATTTTCAAAGGTAACCACACAAAGTCTACCCTACAAAGCTCAGAATTTTGGTTTCAGAATTCTCAGATTTGAATCCCCCCTTGTTAACATAGTTCACTTTGAAAAGGACTGGACCTGATCATTAGATGAGAATAAAACTAAGCTATTGAGGTAGGAATATTCTGTGTTAGTGGTAATCACACTTTGTTAGCACCGTAAGCTTTCTTCAGTCTTTCCTTCTCCGGGTCTTAGGCATGGATGCATACGAGGGGTATTTCAAAATGCCAAATGGTAGGCACAAAAGTTTGATTGAAGCCCTGTCATTTTTTAAAACACTGTTACTGAAATTGGGGACATTTTTAAATGGTGTCATATCTATTGCATGGATGCAAAACATAGTATTGGACATCAATCATGTGGTCAAACTTTACTTTTTTCTCTGGGTTTCAATATCTCTGTCTCTCTCTGTCTCTCTGTGTGTCTCTGTGTGTCTCTGTCTCTCTCTCTGTCTCTCTCTCTGTCTCTCTCTCTGTGTGTCTCTGTTTCTCTGTGTGTATCTCTCTGCCTCTCTCTCTTTGTCTCTGAGTGTCTCTCTCTTTCTTTCTCTCTCTCTGTCTCTCTCTGTCTGTCCATGTGTCTGTCTGTCTCTCTCTCTCTACCCATATCCCCTCCCTCTCGTTATCTGTCTGTTTGTCTTTGGGCTACTTTTACAACCCAAGTTGGGCATTGATCTAGGAAACAGGTGATTAAGCTCACAATCCTAACAACCTTCTCCACTTCCTCAGCTCCAACAGGCTCGAACTGTTCCTAAATAATCATGCAAGCATTATCCCAAGGAATCTTCTCTGAACTTGCATCAAGTACAATGTCCAATCAGGAATAAATGTCAGTGATTGCATCTGAAAAAATGTGACATCATTTCCTCTGCACACTCCTGCAATATTCTATTCGTTCCCTCCTCACTAGTTGTCCTCACTCTAATGTTCTTTTTGTTCATTTTAGGAATTTGCTGAAAGCTTTTCACTGTGGTATTACTGGAACTTATGTTTCCAGGGAACTGAAATCTTCTAGTATGAGAATTAATATTGGAATAAATGAAGCCAGCAAATAAGCACCATCTGTAAATAAAAATAATTTACCATCTGGTGAATTTTGCAGTGAAAAATGTAAGATGTCATAGAGTAGAGTAGAGTAGAGTAAAGTAATAGGATAGGATAGGATAGGATAGGATAGGATAGGATAGGACAGGACAGATTAGAATAGAATAATAATAATAATAATAATAATAATAATAATAATAATAATAATAATAATAATAATAATAAATTTGAATTTATTAGCCGCTCCCTCTCCAGACAGGACTCGGGGCGGTGTACAATAAAACATATAAAACATAAAACATATGTGCAAACACATAGACATCCAAATACACACATATACAAAAACAAACATGCACAGAGGAGGTAACAAATTACATCACATTTAGACAGTTAAAAATCACCATTAAAATACCCCATTAATAATAACACAATTTAAAAATTTAAAAAGACTGTCAGGAGGAATAAGAAAAAATTTACGGTTGAGCCAGGCCAGATAATTGAAAGAGGTGGGTCTTCAGCTGTACACGGAAGGAGCGGAGATCGGAAGTAATCCTGATGTCACGGGGGAGGTCATTCCACAGGGCTGGGCCCATCACAGAGAAGGCTCTCCTCCTGGGTGTCGCCCCCCGACACTGTTTAGCGGACGGCACCCGAAGAAGTCCCTCTCTATGTGAGCGGATTGGTCGAATAAGACAATAGTGAATACAGTGGAGTAGAGTGGAGTGGAGTGGATTAAAACAGATAATAATTTATCTGACATGTAGATGCAGCACCATCAGTAAATAAAAATAATTTACCATCTGGTGAATTTTGCAGTGAAAAATGTAAAATGTCATAGAGTAGAGTAGAGTGGAGTGGAGTGGAGTGGAGTGGAAGGGAAGGGAAGGGAAGGGAAGGGAAGGGAAGAGAAGAGAAGAGAAGAGAAGAGAAGAGAAGAGAAGAGAAGAGAAGAGAAGAGAAGAGAAGAGAAGAGAAGAGAAGATAACAGAGGAGAACCAAAGAGAACAGAAGAGAGTAGAATACAGTATAGAATAATTTACCTGACATGTTTGACATCTTCCCATCAGAACATGGATCGCAATCATAGCAGCAAAATTTCTCGCCTTCTTTCTTTTTCTTCTGAGAGCCAGCAGGACATGGATCATTACACACTGAACGGGGCAAGACCTGTTGATAAACCAGGAGGAAAAAAATAGCAATAGCAATTGCTCTTAGACTTATATACTGCTTCATAGTGCTTTACAACCCTCTCTAAGAGGTTTATAAGGTCAGCATATTCCCCCCAGCAATCTGGATCCTCATTTTACCCACCTTCGAAGGATGGAAGGCTGAATCAACCTTGAGCCTGGTGACATTTGAACTGCCAAATTGTAGGCAGCCAGCAGTAAGCAGAAGTAGCCTGCAGTACTTCACTCTAACCATTGCACCACCGAGGCTCACGGTAACAGTGTCTTATATTCGGGAAAACACAAATAAGACCGTGTCTTATTTTGGGGGAAATACAGGTACTTCAAAATCCATACCTGCTCAAAATCTTTGTGCCACACAATTAAATGTTCATGTATCACAAATTGTTCTCCTTCGGTTGCTTTGGGATCCATCTTTCCAATTTTCACTTTACGGTAGGAGTTGTTTGGCAACATGATCACATTTGAAATATCAAATCCAGAAAGCACTTCTCCATGGTGGTTGAGGGATACGGTTTCTCCAAATGAATTATTAAATGAAAGGCCTTGAAGAAACCAGTGAAGCTAAATTAAAAGGACAGGAAACAAAGAAGAGGGAGGGGACAACAATGGATAACATCAAGAAATGTATATTTCTGAAAATTACATCTATAGAAATGAAATTGGCATGACTTTTCTATCAATCAGTTTTAACTAGGACTTGCAAAATTCACCATTATGGGTTTTCACAAGAGGAAAAAAATATGGCTGTCAGAATTCCGACAGATGACCTAATTAAATCATGAGCCTCGAGCCAAGCTTCAAAAGAAATCCAGTTATTTATTAGAAGCAACATATCAGCATGTACCCAAGTGAAGCCAGCTCTGACCCCATGAAATTTACTGTATAGCCTAACCCTAACCCTAACCCCAGGGTGTGTCATAAATCACATTTTACCATAATGGTTTGTACCGGATACCTACAGTACTATCCACAAGCTTAAGAATTAAACGTAAAATAAGACACATCAGAGCTGAGCATGGCTTTTGGAGCTGAATGATATCAAAATCCAATCCATTGAAGACTTGATCGTGAGATCTGGAAGCTAGCATTTTTGTTGCTTCTTTTGACATCTGACCTTACCTATGAGAGCTATCTTTCGGTACTGGAAATTAAGTTGCAAAGCAGAGGAAAATATGGGGACTTATGGTCATAGAAATTACTTAGATGGATAAACTCTTGGGGGTTCCTCAGATGTTATGGAAAATAAACCCACATGTTCTTCTAACTAAGGGCCCTTCAACCTCTGAAAGTCTGTTATCAAGTTGCCCTTTTTTTTAGCTTCTTTAGACTAAATGCACTCGGTTCATTTAACTTCATAATATTTAAGCTAGAAAGTCACTCATCTTTCAACCTTTTCTAGTGCCTCATTTTCTGGTGACTAGGACTGGACACATTGCTGTCAAGGTTCAAAATGCCCCTTAGTAGCTGCTTTGTGAAGCTATGACCTTGAAAGTTTGAAATGAGACCCTCGTGTTGCTTTAGGTTTCCTCCATTAAAATTCCCTCTTGAGCTTTTCCTGCAAAAATATGAGTAAGACTGGTGGCTTCAATCTATGAAGACAGGACACTTCTGCTATCTAGAATCCATGCTCCATCCAGCCTTGGCAAGATCATCACCAGATTGGTGAACATGAGGCACAGGCTGAAGGTATGTCAAGTTGGGTGCCTTGAACAACTCAACTTGAATGCCATATTTGTGTCATAGCCACCTAAAACCGAAGACCTTCAGCCATTACTGCTGGGAAGGGCAGAGAAGAGAACATCTGCAACATTGACCCATCGTTCGGGACAATGTGAATTGTTTTGTCATAGTAGATCATATGATTGTCTTGCTTAAATGAAGAGAATTCTATCAGTGTTCAGTTTCAACCTATTTCTAGAACTGAATAAGTGGCTCTTGCAATAGTACTTAGACTTATATACCGCTTCATAGTGCTTTGCAGCCCTCTCTAAGTGGCTTTACATAGTCAGTATGTTGCCCCCCAACAATCTGGGTCCTTTTATGCAAAGCCTGCTCACTAATTTGAGAAAAAGGAAGCAATACATGAAGTAATTATTTGTACTTCTATAACTGTCTGGTTTGGTACAGCAGCCAAACAGGACAGGTACAGACTTCAATGGATAGTTAGGACTCCTGCAACCAGCCTGCCTTCTATAGAGGACCTAAACGTTGTGCAAGTCAGAAGCAGGGCTGAGAAAATATCTATAGACTTCTCACAACTTATAAACTGTTTCAATGCATCCCTTCAGTATGCCGCTATTGGGCACTGTATGCCATAACAACTAGGCACAAATATAGATTTTGCCTTGTGCCATCACTCTGCTGAACATCTAATCCCCACAGCACTGTCTTATGTCTAAGGATATTTCCGCATGTAGTAGGGCTGCATTTTTGTTATCCTCATCTTTCCTACTACCTTCTCCTATTGATATTTTATGAGCATATTACTTTATTGTTTCTGTGTACGTTGAGAGCATAGGCACCAGAGACAAAATAATTTTGTGTCCAGTCAATAAAGACTTTCTTCTCAATAAAAAATTCTATTCTATTCTATTCTATTCTATTCTATTTTAGTCTAGTCTAGTCTAGTCTAGTCTAGTCTACTCTACTCTACTCTACTCTACTCTACTCTACTCTACTCTACGCTAGTCTGTTTTTATTCTATTCTAATCTATTCTACTCTAGTCCTATATTCTATTCTATTCTATTCTATTCTATTCTATTCTATTCTATTCTATTCTATTCTATTCTATTCTACTCTACTCTACTCTACTCTACTCTAATCTATTCCTATATTCTACTCTACTCTACTCTACTCCTACTCTACTCTACTGCTAGATATCTATAGAGATTCTCAGTCATCCAGCTCATGGTTGTCCCAAAGGTGCTTTTTCATTTTTATTGAGTAATCAAGTATTATAAAATACAAAATACAAAGTAAATAAAAAAAGCAGTAGGGGCAGAAAGGGGAAAGAGAAGTGAGGAAAGATAAGAAAGAAAAAGAAGCATTGCCTTCCGACCCTCTCTGTTACAGTAAAATAAGGCATTAACATCAAATCACTGCTTCTTGCTTTTTCAAAGTAACATGAACAAGACATTTCTATAAAGAGCAAAGGTGCTTTTTCAAGATGCAAACTCGACTTTCCAGTTTTTTCTTTGAAGATGCTTCGCTTCTCATCCAAGAAGCTTCTTCAGCTCTTCAGACTTTGGGATTCTATTCTGTCCTGTCCTGTCCTATCCTATCCTATACCTCTACTCTACTCTACTCTACTCTACTCTACTCTACCCTACCCTACCCTACCCTACCTCGGGTGCGTTTCAAGGTGTTGGTTACTATCTTCAAAGCACTCCATGGCACGGGACCTAGTTACCTGCGGGATCGCATCACACCTCATACATCCCTGCGACCAATCCGCTCTCACAGGGAGGGACTCCTCTGGGTGCCGTCCACTAAGCAGTGTCAACGGGCGGCACCCAGGAGCAGAGCCTTCTCTGTGATGGGCCCAACCCTCTGGAATGACCTCCCCACCGATATTAGAACTACCACCGACCTCCGCTCCTTCCGACAGAAGCTTAAGACCCACCTGTTCCAGTTAGCTGGCTTAACCGATTCATAGTCCCATTTAACCTCCTGGCAAACATCTTATTGGGTAGTTTTTAAGGGTATTTTAATGTTTATTTGTATTTTATTTTACATATTGTACAGTCCACATCCTACCTCCTCCGCGTACCTATTTGTATATTTGCATATTGAATGTATATCTATATTTTGTATTATACTGT
This sequence comes from Natrix natrix natrix, assembly GCA_029891615.1. Lineage (NCBI taxonomy): Eukaryota > Metazoa > Chordata > Lepidosauria > Squamata > Natricidae > Natrix > Natrix natrix. The sequence goes on along the minus strand of JAKRSK010005300.1, from coordinate 270,175 downwards.
TTTAATATGACTGTACACCGCCCCGAGTCCTGTTTAGGAAAGGGCGCGGTTTAAAAATTTAATTAAATAAATAAATAAATAAAATACCTTACCCTACCCTACTCTACTCTACTCACTGTTGTCCTATTCTATTTATTCTATTCTATTCTATTCTATTCTATTCTATTCTATGTTATGCTATGCTATGCTATGCTGTTCTATTATATTCTCTCTTCTGTTCTATTTATATGCTGACAATGAAGAACTTCGATTCACTGGTTATTACCTTCCATGTCGCTTGATCTTGAAATTCGTTCCTCATTCTTTCAGCTACTCTTTTATATTTGGATCTATGTATGTTCATACCATAAACAGCATGCGCTACAGCATGGACTGCATTGTAGATACTGTAACTGTGACCAGTCATTTCAAATAAATGCCGGGGAAGGTAATTTAGCTCTTCCTTCCCAGTACATGCCTCATCATTTTCCGCTGGTTTATTACTTCCCGAAAAGGAGCAATCAAAGCCTTGTTCCCAGAACTCTTTCAACAAACTATCTCGTTGTGTCTGGAATGGTTTGAGGTCCCCAAGGAACTCTTCAAAACCCGGCAGTTCGTTGGAATGAATAGCAAAGGAAATTGCTCCATCAAACATTTGCAGATCTGACGGTCTGTGAAGACCCGTTAAGGTCAAATCCATTTGAGCTGTTAGAATCCAGATTTTCCCCAATAGTTTCAAAGAAAACTTATACTTGAGGAACATAAACAGGAGCATTGCTGTGGTGCTTTCCCCATAGAAGAGGAAGGTATTGATTTTGATGTCCAGCCAATAAATATTTATCCTATCCACGATTTCATTTTGAAACATAGAAAAAAAAGCTTGTTTGGGCATTCTCTCCACGAAAGCAGCGCAGATCCTGTTCTCGGAAAAAAGTGGGTCCAGAGCTTCAAGGAAATGGTCTCCACTGTCATCATCCAGAATTAAGAGACCAACCCACGTCCATCCAAAGTGCTTCAGCAAATGGATGATCCCGGCAATCTGAAGGCTTTCGTTAGGAGCCATGTGGTAAAAGGAAGCGGCCATCTTTGTTTCGTGCTTCTTCGGAGCAAAGGATCCATAAGCGAGCTAAAATAAAATGCACATTTGGTTTTTATGGTTGGAGTGCCTCAACTAACCTGAGAAATGTATTTTCTCTTTTTTCTTTTAATATTATTTTTATTATACATTTTTGTTTGTTATATATAAAATTTCCATATCCACAACGGCAGTGTATTGACTGGGTATAATCTCTTTTAAAGACAAATAATAACTCTTGTTCATACAGTAGCTACCACTATTATTCTCAAAATCTATTCATCATATTCTTCACATATCCTTATTAAACATTTTCCATTATTTAATTAAACGCTCTGTTTGGTTTTATCTATATTTAGTTGATAATATCAAGCATTATAAACATCAGGTAACCATCTGTAACCAGATTATCATCCAAGTCTATTAATCATAATGTTTACTTATCCTCATTATTCAATATTCATTATTTAATTGCAGAGTCCCTTCATGTTTATTTACGTATCTAAATTTATAACTTCTGCTCCTATTTTCTAACCATTGATAAAATAATTCCCACGTTAAAAAATATTCTGTTTCCTCCTTATCCATAATTTCCAATGTTAATATATCCATTTCAGCACATTTCAGTATGTTCTTTATTACATTTTCCTCTATGGGTATATTTTCATTTTTCCAGTTTTGTGCATACACCATTCTCACTGCTGTTACCACATGTAAAATTAAATATATATTTCTTTTATTATATTTCTCCAGTATTTTCTTAAAGAACAGATATCTGCATTTCCCCCCAAACTCTTTCCTTACATGGGATTCTCTTTTCAATTCCAAATGTATTTTGTGACCATTGCCTTATTGATTTCTTTCTTAGATCCATATCTTGCCTCTTGTTCAGGCAGTCAAGAGCACATATATACAGGGTCTAAGCAAACTCACAGGTTTGGCTGAGGCATGGTGATGGACATAGTCACCAGTTAGCTATCATGGATCAGAATGGATTTGCACCAAAAGCAGGACCATACGTTCTTACCTTCTGCAATGTGATGCATCGAATATGGCTCTATTCTATCTCCCAACTTTCATCAAGACCTTTTATGCATCATTCAAGCAGAATCTAACACTGGTGGGATTCAGCCAGTTTGCGTCTATTTGGGAGAACCATTTGTTAACTTTCTGAGCAGTTCAGAGAACTGGTTGTTGGAAAAAATTCATTTTCCCCCCACTTTACGGGGCTAATCCTGTAAGGAAGGCAGGAAGGAAGCGTTCTGGTGTTGTTTCTAGCCTAATCTTTATTGCCCTGTTTATAAAAACTACCTCTTAGTTAAGCCTTGTTACATTGTAACAGCTAAAGGTTCTCGGCAGTACACCCAGACTTACTGTCACCTGAGCTTCTCCAGAATATGTTTCCCCTATGCTGGTACTTTGCTTCATTAGGGGCTTGATTTTCTTAAAGGGGAAGGGTTGTTTTAAACTTTTTACCCTGCTGTTGTGAGGAAATACTCCCATGTTGGAGTTCCTAATACAATGATCAGCTGAAAAAAGTGACTTATGACCTCTATTTCACACTTGAAGCATCCCTACAGTCTGGGCGAGGTGAAGTGCCCCTCAATGTGAGTGATGTCGAGTTGGCCACACCCACCCAGTCACATGATCCCCCCCAGCCACACCTACCCAGCTGGTCATTAGAGCAGAGAACCGGTTGTTAATTATTATTACCGCTGGAATCTAACCTCTACTTGATACAAGATAGTTTCCAATTCCTTACAATTTTGCCACATGGATGGGTTTTCATACATGTCAATATATACTGTATCATACCTGGGGGATTTTATAAAGACTTATGATATTTGACATGAAGAATGAGATATCAGCACCGAATCCACCAATAATGGCCACAATCAGATTCTCCTTGATGTCACACCTGTAGTTGACAACCAACTGGTCTGATCGGAAGAGCAGCTCCAAAGTGGAATGGTAAGTCAGCCGGGCATCAAAATAGTTGTCACAGATGAAGAATCCCAGGGTAACGTTAGACAAGAGCCTCGGATTTGAGTTGATCTGTTTCACCGCAAATGCCAAACTCAGGGAATGCTGATACAACTTTAAAACAGCTCTGACAACATAATTGGAGACAAGTGAAATGAAACTGATTGAGGAAAGGAGAATATATTCAGGGATGCAATACTAAAAATACAGCATTTGCACATTGTAATAGACAATAGACACTGTGTAAAAATAGTGAGAAATATTTGGGGCATCTTGACACAGACGCCTACAACTGGACTAGCATGTGGGAAAATGTGATGTGCAATTTAACTGCAGATTTGGAAAGCCGACAGAAGTTTATTTATTTTTTATTGTGATCAATGCAAGGTCCAGCAAGTGAATACTTCGACTTCATTTTTACAGCGTGAAGAGATATAATAATAGAATTAGTTTAACTTGCTATTTCGCTTCTGTAAGAATTGCTTCTGCTAGTAATTCTGCTATCTTGTTTTTTTTTTTAAATAACCCAGTGCATATCTCAATGTCAGTGTTGAGACACTGGAGAAATACCTGTGTTGCTAAGAACTCAGACCCCTATTCTTTGCTGCACTGACACCAGTATGAGTTAAGATTGATAAGAAGTGCATGGATATGCAGGACTACAAGAGCTGCTTTAAGGCATGGGCCAGGGGGCCAGGGTTGGGTCACAAACTTTTATCTCTGATTGGCTACATGAGTGTAGAAGATCCTAGCCACACTTTTCCTAGGTGTGGCTTTTTCCTGCCTGCTTTCTGCCTGTATGCTGTGAAAATTGTCCACCCAGCTGTTTTGCTTCGGCCAAAATAAAAGCTGTTACTTTTTCCAAGCCTCTTTGTAATTCTCCCTCTTCATGCATTTTGATGACTTAAGTACAATTTGGACCTTACGCGTGCATTGTTTTTTCCTGCTAAATCTCATCACTTGTTTTCCTTTTCCGGTATATAATCTTCATAATGTTGCTTTGCCATTCTTGAAATCCTTATACGTAATTATATACTGTAGATGTCAGGTTTGCTGCTTTAGTGAACATCTGTGGCAAGTCAAACTGCTGGGATGGGAGGGTTATGAGCTTTTTTTTTAATATGGTGGATTTTTCAAAACAAAGGTACCTTGTTATTCATCATTGATTGGTTCCGGGAAGCATGATGAGTACCAAAACAAGTTATTCTCATAAAGAATAATGTAGTGAGTCACAAGGCACAGACAATACTGACAAGTTCTATGTACCCTCATTCCCTGAAAAGAAGACCACCCTGGATAATAAGCCCAATCGCGCTTTTGAGCGCATGCACTAAAATAAGCCCTCCCCCAAAAATAAACCCTCCCTGAAAATATTGCAACACATCAGCAGCAGCCATGAGGCGACCCGCTCGCCACCTCCTGCACCTTAAAACTAATAAGACCTCCCTGAAAATAATGCCAAGTGCTTATTTCAAGGGTCAAAAGAAAATCAGACCCTGTTTTATTTTCAGGAAAACACGGTAGTGCATTGAGTATCAAACAAATGATGAATACTGGGACAAAATGTTCATATCACAAGGCACGCTGAGTCTCAGTACGAAATTTGATGAGTTTCAAAGCCGTTAAGTACCAAGGTATCACTGTATTGTAAGTCTATTTGTTACTTGCGCAAGTGTATCAATTTCTTTAATATATAAATAAAATAAACCAGGGGTGTCCAAACTTGGGAACTTTAAGACTTGTGGACTTCAACTCCCAGAATCCCCCAGCTGGGAGTTGAAGTCTACAAGTCTTAAAGTTCCCAAGTTTGAACACCCCTGAAATAAACAAATCCATTTGGATCAGCCATGCCGATTAGATTATTATTATTATTATTATTATTATTATTATTATTATTATTATTATTATTATTATTATTATTATTATTATTATTATTATTATTATTATTATTGCATCAACAGAAATGTATCACAGCGGCCAGTTGTTTCGCTGGATTTGGCATTGATTACTAGTCAGGCCCCACCCAGGGGCCTAGGACGTCATAACGTATTTTCGTAATATGTGTGCAGATCCAAGCAGTGCAGCCTTTTGCATTTGACTGATGGTGATTTTGTCAATTTTTAACTGTTTTAAATGTAATTCCAGTGCTTTTGGAATAGCACCCAGTGTGCCGATTACCACTGGAATTACCACTGCTGGTTTGTGCCATAATCGTTGGATTTCAATTTTTAAGTCCTGGTATTTCGTGATTTTTTCATATTCCTTCTCGGCGACCCTGCTATCACCTGGTATTGCAATGTCTATGATTGTAACCTTCTTTTTCTCAACCAGTGTGATGTCTGGTGTATTATGCACCAGTATTTTATCCGTTTGTATGCCGATAAAATTATTGTTGTTTTATTATTATTATTATTATTATTATTATTATTATTATTATTATTATTATTATTATTATTATTATTATTATTTTTACATAAGAGCAATCTTCGGATTTCAATGGTGATCCCAATGAGGATTTACAATATATTGATTCAAGGATTGGGATGCTACAATAGATTTCCATCCAGAAATCTCAGAGTTGAAGACTAAACAGATCAAATCTTATCCTAGATTAAGACCACGGTAGACTGCTTTTTGTAAAGCTGCCAACTAATCTCCATGAATTGCCTTTTGTGTTCTCCAATCTGGTGTCTTTTTTTTTCAAGGTTGGGATTGCAAGTTCTTTGTTTACAAAGGCAATCTCTTTACGTTCAACTTTAAATGAGAAAGGACGAATAGGAAGCAAATCTATGTAACCCTGCCAAGAAGACATCTTCAGGTTCTTCAAGAGAGCAAAGATGATTCACCTGGAGTGTGTAAGTGGCAGGTTTTGATGTGGACAATGGCCCTGGTGAGATTCATGCAGTTTGCATCACTTCAGGAGAATCGGTTATTAACTCTGAGCAGTTTGGCAAACTGGTTATTGGAAGAAATCATTAAGGCAGAGAACCGATGGTTAATTTATTTGAATCCCACCACTGGGCAATGGGCACAGTGAGATTTGAGTAACAAAGAAGGAACTGGAGGTTCCATGAGGAATATGTGGTGAACTGCTTTAAACTTTCGGTATTGACTACATAGAACTTAACGTGAATTTCATAGAAGGTTTTTTTATTAATTGTATGCAATGGCAGATTCAGTAAACAACCAATCGCCATCGCTTCCCAACACTGCACACAAGATATCTAACGCTATGGATCGTGCTCACCAAGAGAGACTCTTGTGAACTGACTATTGGGTTATTGTATAATATTTTACAGATTAGTCAACTTGAACCATAAATGCATAATTGGGAGCCTTAAAGAACTCAGAATATTTGAAGATCTGCAACATTGCAAGCCTTGCAATATTCTCTCCTTAAGTTATAAAAACAGCCAGGAGATAAATGGTTGGATGGATGGATGGATGGATGGGTGGATGGGTGGGTGGGTGGGTGGGTGGAAGGAAGGAAGGAAGGAAGGAAGGAAGGAAGGAAGGAAGGAAGGAAGGAAGGAAGGAAGGAAGGAAGGAAGAGGGGGGAGGGAGAGAGGGAGGAGAGATAGATGGACAGACAATAGATTCAGTTCTATGCAGATTCAGTTCTACCGAGGAATTATTGAGTCTGTCCTCTGTACCTCCATAACTGTCTGGAAAAAACAATTGCTACCAACCTGCCTTCCATTGAGGACCTGCATATTGGACGGGTCAAAAAGAGGGTTGTGAGAATATCTACAGATCCCTCACATCCTGGACATAAATTGTTTCAACCTCTGCTCTCAAAGAGACGGTACAAGCACTGCACACCAGAACAAGTAGACACAAGGACAGTTTTCCCCCAAATGCCATCACTCTGCTAAACAACTAATCCCCACAACACTATCAAATTAACTACTAAGACTGTATTACTATTATTCTTCTCTTCCATCCTACTAGCTATCTCTTTCCTAGGACCTATCTCTTCCCACTTATGACTATAAATATCTTGCTTGTATCTTTCAATTTATACTGTTTTCATTAGTTTCCTAGTATGATTTGATAGTTTATTAGTAACCTATGACTACCACTAAGTGTTGTATCTTTTATTCTTGATGAATGTACTTTATTCTCCTTATGTACTCTGAGAGCATATGCACCAAAGATAAATTCCTTGTGTGTCCAATCACACTTGTCCTATAAAGAATTCTATTCTATTCTATTCTATTCTATTCTATTCTACTCTACTCTACTCTACTCTACTCTACTCTACTCTACTCTACTCTACTCTATTCATAGTTATTTGCAGTCTCCAGCAACATATGGAGAGAAAAGAAAAGGAAAAGAGAAATTCTTACAGAGGTGGCAAAGATGACTTCTGTAAAGGATGCTCTTCAAAGAAATGTTCCTCCAGTATATATACAAGCTGAGCTGTGATCCCACCAATGAGGAGGTTTCCTGGTTGATACCATTCATGAAGGATAGAAGGCGGATCACTTCTGGGACAAGTTATGGCCTCAGTCCGGCACTTGATGTCACCCACCGACCACATTATCATCGCTATCTTCCACATGTTCACATTTTCTGTTGAGCGATTCTTTTCCATCAACGGCAAACTCTAGGAAGACGTTCGGCTAACACTTGAGATGGTATCAGTTCTCTCATTCAACAGGGTGACATCAAGAAGTTAGCAAAGCATGCACTGATGAGAACAGCCACGGTCCAGTAAATTGCAATCACTAGCACAATTCAAATGGGACGAGATCTCAACCCATCTCTTTGCACTCAACGGTAGATATGAAACCACTTATAACCTCTTTGGAATTCTTTCTCAGTATTTTGCGGAAGGGGGGAAGCTGCTGGAGTTGTGTCAGAAATGAGCAACGATAGTCGTTTAGCTTAATTGCCAATAAATAGTCACCTTTGCCAAATGAAACCCCTGGGTTTAGAGCTATTATTTCACTTCCACATTGCATCATTGGAGGCAAACACCTCTGTGGCTCTTGGAGAAGGTACTACATAAAAGAATTATACCTTTCTTTGGTCCCCCGCCTTTATTATGTTTACAAATAACTCAAGGCAGCAACCGTATCCAACACAGAATCGAAATAGAATTGGAATTAAAACTGAATTGAAAATATGGAATGGAGCAGAGCAGAGTGGAACAGACCAGGGTTCTGGCAAGCACTACTGCTTATTTGCTCGTGTGTGTGCTGTGCCCCATCCAGAAACTCTCTGGAAAGGTTCAGCTTTATTTTGTCCTCAGCTGAAGGACAGGCCAGGCCTTTAATTAGAATAGAGCTGGAAGAGACCTCTTCTAGTCCAACCCCCTGCTCAAGCAGGAGACCAATAACAATTTTCAGACAGATGGCTGTTAAATCTCTCCTTTAAAAACTCCAGGGATGAATCATCCACAACTTCTGAAGGCAAACTCTTCCTCACTGTTAGGAAGTTTCCCCTTCATTCCAGGTTGCTTCTGTCCTTGATCAGTTTCAATCCATTGTTTCTTGTCCTGGCTTCTCATGGTTTGGAAAATAAGTTGACTCCCTCTTCTTCCTTTTGGCAGCTCCTCAAATACAGGAATACTGCTATCATGTCACCGCAGTTCTTCTTTTCTCTAGAGTGGCCATACCCAATTCCTGCAACTGTTCTTCCTATGTTTTTTTTTTCCTCCGGGCCCTTAATCATCTTAGTCTTTTGATCATAATTACCCAAGAGGTGTTCAATAGAGAGAAATGTACTGTATATTGTAAATTTACAATATACAATTACATTTACAAGAAGATTGAAAACTGCTTCCTCTTTATAACCTTATCTTCTCTTTCCTTTCTATTTTTTTCCTCTTTCTTTCTTTGCACTTGTTTTCATTTAGGTATTTCTTTCTTTTTGTCACTTTCTTCTTTCAAAATTTGGACTGCTGAAAATGTTCTTTAACCCTTAACCACTATTTTGGCTACACTATTACAGACATGAGGTCATAATGGCCTCAGTAGAAAAAAAAATGTCTTTGATGTTTTCGTGGTTAGATCTAAAAATTGATGTATAGAGCAATAAAGCAAAAATAAATAAATAAATGGATTGATCTCTATCAAATTTTATTAATCTACCATAACATCCTACCTGATAATGGCTATTTTCACTTCAACTGCAATAACACAAGGGCTATCAATTGATACAAACTAAATGTAATCCACTCTAATCTTGATTGCAGGAAAAACGATCTCAGCAATAGAGAAGTAACTGTGTGGAACACCCTGCCTGATCCTGTTGTTAGTTCCTCTAACTCCCATACCTTTTATCCTAAGCTATCTACTGTGGACCTTACATGTTTCTTAAGAGGTCCATAAAGGGAGCATGCATAAGCGCACCAGTGTGCCTACCGTCCCTGTCCCACTGTTCCCAGTTATATGTACTCTTTTTATGTGTTTAGGGCTATTTATAAGTTTTGCTTATTTATATCCATTTATTTGTGCCGTGTTTTCATGTGTTTTCACACTTCTTTCCTTGTACTTGTTGATAAATAAAATAATAAAATAATAAAATAAATAATAAAATAATAAAATAAATAATAAAATAATAAAAAATAATAAAAAATAAATAAAATAAATAATAAAAAATAAAAAATAAATAATAAAAAATAAAAAATAAAAAATAAAAAATGAAAAATAAAAAATAAAAAATAAAAAATAAAAAATAAAAAATAAAATAATAAAATAATAAAATAATAAAATAATACAATAATACAATAATACAATAATACAATAATACAATAATACAATAATACAATAATACAATAATACAATAATACAATAATACAATAATACAATAATACAATAAAAAATAAAAAATAAAAAAATAAAATAAAAAATAAAAAATAAAAAATAAAAAAAAAATAAAAAAATAAAATAATAAAATAAAAAAATAAAAAAATAAAATAATAAAATAATAATAAAATAATAAAATAATAAAATAATAAAATAATAAAATAATAAAATAATAAAATAATAAAATAATAAAATAATAAAATAATAAAATAATAAAATAAAAAAATAAAATAAACAAACTAAACTAAACAAACTAAACTAAACTAAACTAAACTAAACTAAACTAAACTAAACAAACTAAAATAAAATAAGATAAAATAAAATAATAAAATAATAAAATAATAAAATAAAATAAAATAAAATAAAATAAAATAAAATAAAATAAAATAAAATAAAATAAAATAAAATAAAATAAAATAAAATAAAATAAAATAAAATAAAATAAATAAATAAGGTATGTGCTAGTCATTGCCTACTCTAGGGGGCGGTACTTGGTACTGCTGTTAGGAAGATTAGAAGCACATTTGTTATAATGTTTTCATTTTTTCCCCTTCCATTTCTTTTTTCTTCTTCTCTGCTTCATGATGATAAAATCCAAAGTATTTCACCTAGGACAGTGGTCGACAAGCCGCGGCTCGCGAGCCACATGTGGCTCTTTACACATTTTAATGCGGCTCTTCTGTGTGCCGGGCGCCCGCTCACCTCCCTCCTCTCGGGCACTTCAAAACAAGCGCCCCTTTCCCTTTTTTCTTTTCGACCCACAATGATTAGGGAGGATCCTGAAGTCGGGCGGGGACGAGAAGCGAGGAGGCAGAAAAAGAAACGGAGGCTAAGGAGCTTCCCCCCGCCCCCTCCCAGCAAAAATCTAACCGGGGAGCCGGGCGGGCAGTAGCAAATTAGCCGATCATGCTGCGTGGGCATCACATGGCGTGATCGGCTAATTTGCTACTGCCGCCCAGCTCCCCGGTTAGATTTTTGCTGGGAGGGGGCGGGGGGGGAAGCTCCTTAGCCTCCGTTTCTTTTTCTCCCTCCTCGCTTCTTGGGGCTCCACCAATGGGGGAGAAAGGCCCGCCCAGCGCCAGGCTTTGGGCTAACACAGAGGTCTGCAAAGTTGGCTGTTTTAAGACTGGTGGACTTCAATTCTCAGAATTCTGGGAGTTGAAGTCCACCAGTCTTAAGAGCCAATTTTGCAGATCCCTGGGCTAATATGATTGATGCCCTTGGTGGACTTCAATTCTCAGAATTCTGGGAGTTGAAGTCCACAAGTCTTCAAGCTGTCAGGTTTGAAGACCCCTTGGGGGTTTTTTTCCTAAAGGGTTAGGGATGCAAGGATCTTGTAACTTGACAGCTTTAAGACTTGTGTGCTTCAAATGCCAGAGTTTATTGAAACTAAAAACAGTGTACCATCCTATATATTTTTGGTTTTAAAAATGTGGCTCTCAAAATAAATTTCAATTGTGGTTTTGGCGAGATTTGGCTCAGTTGAAAAAAAGGTTGCCCACCACTGACCTAGGAGAAAGTTTCCCCGTTGAAATGATGGTTATGTGTGATCCCTCTTAAAGAGTTTTCATCATCACCTAACTCCGAGTTGGTGTTCATGGTCATTAAGTGGAGACAGGCTTGAGACTCCTGTATTCTAACCACATGACCACAGGAGCAATGCAACGGTCATAACTTCGAGCATGGCTCATAAGTCCCTTTGTTCAATATCATTATAACTTTGGACAGTTGCTGAATAAATGTCAGAAATTGAAAACTATACTTGATTCTTGTTACCATAACGAGAGAAATGTCTATTTTACATTTACATTAGAAATTTACTTGTAAATTTCTGCTATTAAGAAGATTGGAAGCACATTCTTTATAACATTTTCTTTTTTCCCTTCCCTTTCTTTTTTCTTCTTTGTTTCATGATGATAAGATCTAAAGTATATTACCTACATTCGATCATTGTTTATTGTTACCAAACTTGAAAGAAGACCTTTTATTTGATTCATTAAATAGACCCTGTAAATAATCAGAACTTTATTGAAAGCAGAATCACTTGTATAGAAGTGAAATACTTTATTTTCTGTATCTGCTCATAAGATTTTGACAAACACAGCTATAGTGTCATACAAATGAAATAACAATAAAATTGCCACAGTTAATAAACAAGCATGGTTTTTATTCTTAGAAAAGGATTACTAATTCCATTTCACAATAGAAATACACAATTTAATAGTCAGAAATGCTTTTTCTTTACAAGTTGTCCTTTGCTGTTGAGCTCAGGCTTCAGCAAAATAATGTAGCATTTGGGGAAGAAGATACATCCCAATAACCCAGCACTAGAAGCTAAGATGGAGAAGATCTCCACAGCTACCATATACTTTCCTTTAGTGCTCACGTAGGTTGGAACAAAAGTTAACCAAACACTACAAAACATCAGCATGCTGAAAGTGATGAACTTGGCTTCATTGAATGTGTCGGGCAGGTTCCTAGCCAGGAAAGCCACCATGAAGCTGACCAGAGACAGAAACCCCATGTAGCCCAAGACAAGGTAAAACATCACAACAGACCCTTCGTTACATTCTGCTATGATCTCTTCAGTCATTGATTTCATGTTAAGTTCTGGGAAAGGAGGAGAACTGATCATCCAACCCAGACAAATGACTCCTTGAATGAAGGACCCAGAAAAAACAATTAAGACGGACAGTTTTTTCCCCAACCATTTTCTCATGCCAGAGCCTGGTTTGGTGGCCATGAATGCTGCAATGACCATGATGGTTTTCGCCAACACAGAAGAAATGGCCACAGAGAAGATAATGCCAAAGACGGATTGTCTCAGGAAGCAAATCACTTGGAAAGGTTTTCCCAGGAAGAGGAAAGAGCAAAGGAAGCAAAGCAGAAGGGAGATGAGGAGAGTGTAGGTGAGCTCCTTATTGTTCGCTTTAACAATAGGGGTGTCTTTATAATTAATAAATATTCCAAGTATGAGGATGGTCAGGACTGAAAATAAAACAGCAACTACAACTAAACTGATCCCTAAAGGTTCCTCAAAGGTTAGGAAAGTTATGATTTTGGGGAGGCATCGAACTTTGTCCTTACTTGGATATTGGACTTCTGGACATTCTGAGCAGGCAATCATGTCTGGAAAAGAGAGAGGCCATGAAGTATTCAAATCTTAGCCAGGAGCACCAAGTGAAATACATAAATTAGATTAAATCGATGTTTTGTAAACTTGGCCATTACACAAAGCCTGGACTTCACACTCTAAGAATTCTGCCTGGAGAATTTGGGAGATTCATTCCCCACCTAGAAATAAGGAGGAACTTTCTGACAGTGAGAACAATCAACTAATGGAATAGAAGTTGCCTTCAGAAGTTGTGGGGGCTTCATCACTTGAGACTTTCAAGAAGAGATTGGACTGCCATTTGTCAGAAATGGCGTAGGGTCTCCTGCTTGAGCGGGGGAGTTGGGCTAGATGTCTTATAAGGTCCCTTCAAACTCTGTTAATCTGTTAATATATTAGTGACAATCACAATCAGGAAGCACCACACTGCAAATATTCCAGAATCTTCCTGAAATCCCATCACTTCATGCTTTCCTTGTCCAAATGTTAGTCCCAGATGCACATGATCAGGAGTGTCCAGAGGTGTTCAATGAAGCCATGTTGGATCCAACTCTGTGACTGAAGACCTTTCCAATTTTTAGAGCTATTAAATATGTTACACACTCATAAAACAAGACATTTTGATTCAATCACATGGTCAAACTTGGTTTTTCTTCTATGGGTACAAGATATGTAGGGATGTATGTTTCTATCTATTGATTTTGCCCTCTATGGTTATTTTTAATTATGATAGGAATTATTTCAAAGGTTTCAGTCTAGTATTACTCATTATCATGAACACCACCTTGTGAAATCTTCCAGTATGAGAATGGATACTAGAATAAATGAAGGAAGTAAATCAGCTGCGTATCTAGATAAACAGTATTGACCACAAATAATGTATGTCAGAGAGGAGGGGGGAATGGGTAGGAAGTGGAGAGGAGAGGAGTGGAGAGGAGGGGAGAATAAAGGAGAGGAGAATAGAGGAGAGGAGAGGAGAAACAGCAGAGGAGAATAGAGGAGAGGAGAATAGAGAGGAGGGGAGGAGAATAGAGGAGAATAGAGGGGAGGGGAGGGGAATAGAGGAGGGGAGAAGAGAGGAGAGGAGTAGAGAGAAGAGAGAAGAAGAGAAGAGAAGAGAGGAGAGGAGAGAAAAGGAGAGGAGGAGAGAGGAGAGGAGAGGAGAGAGTATATAGAAAATAATTTACCTGACATGTTTGACATCTTCCCCTCAGAACATGGATCACAATCATAGCAGCAAAATTTCTCTCCTTCTTTCTTTTTCTTCTGAGAGCCAGCAGGACATGGATCATTACACAGTGAACGGGGCAAGACCTGTTGATAAATGAGGATGGAATCCAGGACTGAAGATCTGAGTACTTCTGAACAATCATCCTCTAATCTATAAACATAAATAGAGTAGTGTGTGTGTGTGTGGTGGGGAGTCATAGTGATGTAGGAAGAGGGAAGGACACAGCCAAGCACTCTAGTGTAGGAAACAGTTTTATTATTTATTATGCATAATAAAGGACCGAACAAAGAGAAAACAGCAGTCCGGACCCCGAATGATTATCATAAACAGGGTTTTATACCCCACATGACGTATACAGCTGCTGATTGCTACATTTGACATATATGGTCCTAAGAGGAACTGGAAAATGCTTCATACAGATATTTGGTTACAGTTAATGACAGAAAAGAGAGTTACACGCATCTCAAGAATTGTGCAAACCTTATCATATTCTAACTATTGCATTTGGGGAGGAAAGCAGAAGTGAACACAGGATACATCTGTCTGCGTCAGCTCTGTTGCAGATAAAAATAAACATTAGTCATATCAGCAATTCTTACAAGAAAGGAAATAAGGCTTTGGACTTGACCAGACTTTTACAGGCCTGGGCCTGTAACCTGATTTTTAGACCTGAACAAAGGTTTTAGCCTATCTCAATAGGATCATGAAATGAATTGTCCCACCTGGAAACCTCTCCAAAACTTCTTCAATGTTGCCTAAGGTTGCTTCCAAGCTATTTTTTCCCTTCCCCACCCTGGATTCACTGGGAAAAAAATAGTTTACACAATATCTGCTGTCAACATTTAGCTTAGTCCAAGCAGGCAAAAAATTAAAAATCACCCCCTTAACCGTGTCTCTCAGCGCTAGTTGCAAGGATTATTTATTTATTTATTTATTTATTTATTTATTTATTTATTTATTTATTTATTTATTTATTTATTTATTTATTTATTTATTTATTTATTTATTTATTTATTTATTTATTTATTTATTATTTGTGCTTCTAGACCGCCCCCTCTCCCAAAAGGGACTCGGGGCGGTGTACAGTCCATGCAAAGAATACATCAGAATACAATAAATAGAAAAATTAAATATGTACAGTTAAATATGGAGGAGGTTAAAATAGAGTTAAAAGGAACTGTACAGTTAGCCAATATATATAAATATAATTTTAAAACCCCTAAGAAACACACAAATTAAATTAAAAACAATACCCCTAAAATAACCAGTTAATAGTACGTCTACCAGGAGATAACAGTTGTAATTATGCCAGGCCCGCTAATCGGAACAGGTGAGTCTTCAATTTTTGCCGGAAGGAGCGGAGGTCAGTAGTGGTTTTGATGTCGGGGGGAGGTCATTCCAGAGGGTTGGGCCCATCACAGAGAAGGCCCTACTCCTTGGTGTCGCCCGCTGGCATTGCCTAGTGGACGGCACCAGGAGAAGCCCCTCTCTGTGTGAGCGAATTGGCCACAGGGATGTGTGTGGGAGGATGCGATCCCGCAAGTAACTAGATTAAAGTTGGGTATTTTCCTCTTACACTTTCTAGTTGATGGACTGATGCACTGTTATTCATACAACTCACGCAAAAGCTTTGCTGGGTCCATGACAATAAAGCCAGCATACACAACATTTAGCCTGACTAATTCTCAAATTTCTGATGACTTGTCCAAAAAGGGTGGGAGGTCTTTTTAAATTATGTTCTCAATTTTTTTATATATTTGTTATCACATTTATTATTTAATTTTCACTAGGCTGGGATGATAGCATTCCCATCTTCCCATAATACTCTATCTTCCATATATATATGTATTTATGTTACAACCCCTGTTATGACTAAATATGGGAGGAAGGTCACTACTCCCTCTTTCTGTCCTTCGGCTTATCACAGAAGACCATGCAGGCAGAAAACCATATTTTTATTTTTACTGTTGCCTTTTTATATTTGTGTTGTAATTGTACTGATAAATAAATAAAGGGAGACTAGGATAGATCTATTTTGAGCTAATTAGCTCTAGCCGATGAGAGCTAATTAGCTCGAAATAGATCTATCCTAGTCTCCCTTTATTTATTTATCAGTACAATTACAACACACACACACACGTACATACATACATACATACATACATACATACATACATACATACATACATACATATATATATATATATATATATATATATATACACACATTAAAAAAACCTTGTAAATTATTTGCCAATTATCATTTCCCCAAGAAGGAAAATGCAGCCATACCTTGAGAGTGCAAAATTCTACCTGATTAAAGGATCAGAAAGCAGACGGTACCATGAAACTCATCCCTGATCTCCAAATCTTTTCTCCAAAATAATAAAAAAACACACCTTAAAATCCACACCTGTTTAAAATATTTGTGCCACACAATTAAATCTTCGTGAATCACAAATCCATTTCCTTGAAGGGCTGTGGGATCCATCCTTCCGATTTTCACTTTGCGGTAGGAATTATTTGGAAACATGACCACGTTTATCATATCAAATCCAGAAAACACTTCTCCATGATGGTCGATGGACACCGTTTCTCCAAGTGAATTGTTGAATGAAAGGCCTTGGAGAAACCAGTGAAGCTAAGTAAAAAGAAAATAATGGGAAGCAAAAAGTGGATTATGTCAAGATTTCCTGAAATGTATATCTATAGAAATGAAAGTGGCATAATATGGTTTTCTGCCTGGATGGTCTCCTGGAGTGAGCCGAAAGACAGAGAAAGGGGAAAAAGTGTGTTCCCTCCCATATTTGGGCATACCAGGGGTTGTGACACAATACACACACACACACACACACACACAAACACACACACACACACACACACACATATATATATAAATTGGTTTTTCATTTGTCCCTGTTAATACCTGATCCAGTTCTGTTGTTTCTTTATAAAAACCATACATTTTAGCATCTTTCTCATATCTTGATTGTATTTGCACATGTGGCCACCATACCAAATCAATCGCTTGACTATTCAGTTCTTGCTTAGTTTTAAGTTCCCCTTTTTCATTCAAGATGTACAAAGGAAATAAAGGATTTTTTTTATTCACAGGTGATTACCTTCCATGTGTCTTGATCTTGAAGTTCAACCCTTCTACTCTCTGTCCCTCTTTTGTATTTAGACCTAAGCAAGTTCATGCCATCAACAGCATGCGCTACAGCATAGATTGCATTGTAGATACTGTAGCTGTGTCCGGTCACTTCAAATAAATGTGCAGGAAGGTTTTTTAGATCTTCCTTTCCAGTACATGCTTCACCACTTTCCGCTGGTTGATTGTTCTCGGAAAGTATACAATCAAAGGCTTGTTCCCAGAATTCTTTCACCAAACTATCTCGCTGGGTCTGGAATGGTTTGGTAGCCCCAAGGAATTCACCGAACCGCGGCAATTCATTGGAGTGAATATCAAAGGAAATTGCACCATCGAACAATTGCAGATCTGAGGGACGATGGAAGCTGGTTAACATTAGGTCCATCTGAGCACTCAGAATCCATACTTTTCCTGCTTCTCTCCAAATGTCGTTATATTTAAGGAACATTAGCAGAATCATTAGAGTTGTGCTATCCCCATAGAAGAGAAATGTATTTATTTCAGTGTGCATAAAATAAAGATATATCCTATCCACTATTTCATTTTGAAACATAGAAAAAAATGCTTGTTTGGGCATTCTCTCCACAAAGGCAGAGCAGATCCTGTTCCCCGACAGAAGCGGGTCGAGAGTTTGGAGGAAATTGTCTCCACTGTCATCATCCATAATTAGAAGGCCGACCCAGATCCATCCAAAGTGCTTCAGCAAATGGATGATCCCCGCAATCTGAAGGTCTTCATTGGGAGCCATGCGGTAAAAGGAAGCAGCCATCTTTGTTTCGTGCTTCTTCGGAGCAAAGGAGCCATAGGCGACCTAAAATACAATGCACATTTGGTTTTTATGGTTGGTATTCCTTAATCTGAGAAATGCATTTTCTTCAACAATACTCAGGTACATTTTTTCCAAGCGCTTTTCTTTCATTTTGTTCAATTGTAACATTATGATTGCTATATACTAAATGTGTGTGTGTGTGTGTGTGTAGATAGATAGATAGATAGATAGATAGATAGATAGATAGATAGATAAGATAAGATAGATAGATAGATAGATAGATAAGATAGATAGATAGATAGATAGATAGATAGATAGATAGATAGATAGATAGATAGATAGATAGATAGATAGGATAGATAGATAGATAGATAGATAGATAGATAGATAGATAGATAGATAGATAGATAGATAGATAGATAGACAGACAGACAGACAGACAGACAGACAGACAGACAGACAGACAGACAGACAGACAGACAGATAGATAGATAGATAGATGATAGATAGAAAGTCTTGTTGTATTCGGGTGTTTTCCCGTGTAAGATTGCGATTGTCTTGGCAACGTTTCGGCGAGGTCTCACTCGCCATCCTCAGGCTGGTGTTTTTGGCTTAAAACATTTAAGTTTTAAGTTAACATCTATTTCGATAGCTTCCATAATTATTCTCTTGTTGAAGTGTTCAGTTTTGGAGATTAATTTGGTTCCTTCAAAATTAATTTCATGTCCTGTAGCTTTAAGGTGCTGGAAAAGGGAGGAAGTTTTTTTTTTCTTTTTTTCTGACTGCGTTCTTGTGTTTTGCAATGCGTGCATTTATTCTCCTGTTCGTTTGTCCTATGTATGTTGCAGGGCAGATTTTGCATGGTATTTTGTAGACTCCTTGGTTTTCTAGCTGGATTTTGTCTTTCTTGGGTTTCTTAAGATGTTGGCTATTTTTTTGGTACACATCTCAACAGCCTAATTTCTTTTATAAATTTCTAATCCAACATTAGAAATTACATTTGGTCCAGACATTCCCTCCCCCCCCCCCCCCTATAAATAAATAGCTGGGAAACACTGGGTTATCAATTAGCAGTAAATAAATTGAATGGCATTTATTTACAATACAATACAATACAATAGTAGAGTTGGAAGGGCCCTTGGAGGTCTTCTAGTCCAACCACCTGCCTAGGCAGGAAACCCTATACCATTTCAGACAAATAGCTATCCAACATCTTCTTAAAGACTTCCAGTGTTGGGGCATTCACAACTTCTGGAGGCAAGCTGTTCCACTGATTAATTGTTCTAACTGTCAGGAAATTTCTCCTCAGTTCTAAATTGCTTCTCTCCTTGATTAGTTTCCACCCATTGCTTCTTGTTCTACCCTCGGGTGCCTTGGAGAATAGCTTGACTCTCTCTTCTTTGTGGAAACCCCTGGGATATCGGAAGACTGCTATCATGTCTCCCCTAGTCCTTCTTTCTCTTAAGCTAAACATACCCAGTTCCTGCAACCGTTCTTCCTATGTTTTAGTCTCCAGTCCCCTAATCTCTGTTACATTCATATCCGGCTTTCTCTTCAAACCAACAAGAGGAAATATGCAACTCTCTTTATAGTTTTGGCTGAGAGAGTTTGATGGACACATTCACAGTCAACTTGCACCTAGATGAGCCCCTTATGTTCTCAACTTCTGGTCTCTCTTTTTTCAGACATCACTTTTTCCAATGTGATGCATCAGATACAGCTTAAATCCAACTTTATCAGGCTCTTTTGCTGCATCACTCAAATGTAATCTAACCCCACCTTCAAAAATAATTGTTCCCCGTTCCCTTCCATTTTGCCCTATGAATGAGTTTTCCTGCATATCAATATCGGTATCTTACCTGTGGGATTTTATAAAGACTGATGACATCTGACATGAAGAATGAGATATCAGCACCAAATCCACCAATGATAGCCACCACCAGATTCTCCTTGATGTCACACCTGTAGTTGACAACCAACTGATCGGATCGGAAGAGCAGCTCCAAAGTGGAACGGTAAGTCAGCCGGGCATCAAAATAGTTGTCAGAGATGAAAAACCCCAGAGTAACGTTAGACAAGAGCCTCGGGTTTGAGTTGATCTGTTCCACCGCAAATGCCAGACTCAGGGAATGCTGATACAGTTTTAAAACGGCTCTGTAAACATCATTGAGGGATAAGTGAAAGAGAGAGAGAGAGAGAGAGAGAGAGAGAGAGAGAGAGAGAGAGAGAGAGAGAGAGAGAGAGAGAGAGAGAGAGAGAGAGATAGAGAGATAGATAGATAGATAGAGATTAATGGACGTAAAATATATTCAATGAAGCAATGATAACAATAGGAATAGCTAAATAACAAGAGGATAAAAATACTTACTAGCTATTCTGAAAACATCATTGAAGGATGATAAATGGAGGGATTGATGCAAGCAGACTATGTTCAGTGAGGCAACCTTAGCAATGTGAATAATGCGATAGGCAATACCGGTGAAGAACATTTATTATGAAACTCAGATCTGTGAGTGGATTTGTTTGCAGGAAAATATGAAGGCTAACATATATGAAGAACGGTTGCAGGAACTGGGTAGGTCTAGTTTGATGAAAAGGAGGACTAGGGGAGACATGATAGCAGTGTCCCAATATCTCAGGGGCTGCAGATAGGCTGGCTGTAGATAGGAGGGTAATGCAATAGCCTTGGGAGATGGTGTAATGTAGTGAGCTCTGCTGCTAAATGGTAACGGGTTAGTCTTATTATGTCCTGAAGGGAAAGTCCTTTGTTTTGTAGATAGGATTGCCCAGTCTTTCTTAATGGGCACCAAATATCTGCTGGGGTCAAGGAGCTGAAGCACTGAGTGTCTGCCTCCCTTAAGATTTCCATTTCTCTTTTAGGGGAAATATAATATTCTGCCTTTTTAATTATTTCTCACAATATGTCATTCTTCTAGGAGGGGTGACTTCCCTCACTCCTCACAATACTAATGGCCTTCCCACATTGCCACTACAGTTTAGTTTACTATACATGACTTTATTGTCATTGTATATGCTACAACAAAATTAAATGCCATCTTCCGTGTACATTACAACTATAAAAGTAAAAACACAAACATGCATTCCTTTACTTTCTACATAATTGAAATTGAAAACCCGATATTGCACTGTACCGTAGAATTCGATAGGGTTACTACCCTGGGATAGAAGCTCTTTTCAGCCTATTCGTATGTGTTTTTATTGTCCTGTACCACCTGCCAGATGGTAATAGTTCAAAAAAAAGGGTGCCCAGGATGAGATGGATCTTTAAGCATGATTTGGACTTTCTTAAGGCAACGGAATATAAAGCTCTTCCAAAGAGGAGAGAGAGCAACCTGTGAGCAATGACGTTGACCCTCTGGAGTGCTGTCCTATCTGCCACTGTGCAATTGGCAAACCATACACAGGTGCAATAAGTTAAAATACTCTCTATGGTGCAGCGGTAGAAGGTCACCAGCATTTTTCATTCAGTTGTTGTTTCCTGAGAAGCCTCAGGTAGTTTAATCTCTGCTGGGCCCTTTTGACCAGTGCTGCAATGTGAGCTCCCCAAGTCAGGCCATCTTTTAACCCAGAAACTTAAAACTGGCCACTTGCTCCACTTGGTCTCAGTTGATAAGCAATCTCTGGATGTCTGATCTATTCCTTCCATAGTCCACCATAAGCTCCTTGATCTTATTGGCGTTAAGGACCAAGTGATTGTCTCCACATCATGAAAGCAGCACTAGAGAGAGTCTTTCTGAAGCATTGGCTGTGGTATGGAAACTTTGATTAGGAACAACACCGGGGTGGGGGGGAACGTTGGTGTGAAACCTTGCTCTGATTAATTCAAGAAAAAAAAAACGGGAAGAGATTTACTTACAGAGGGGGCATGAAGGACTTCTGTGAAGGATGCTCCTCAAAAGAATGCTCCTCAAGCACGTATATAACCTGAGCTGTGATCCCACCAACGAGGAGGTTTCCTGGCTTATACCATTCATGGAGGAGATGAGAAGCCTCACTTTTGGGGCAAGAGGTGGCATCCGTCTGGCACCCCATGTGAGTTAGCAACCACATGATCACTACATTCAACATATGTTTTTTTTTCTAGGGGAGCCTTGTTTCCTACTGTCTAGAATCCCACCACTCAGTTTGGTGAAGCTGTGTCCCATCTACTACCAAATCTAGGCTCACATCCAGCAAACACACATAGTTATATCAGTTCTTGCCATTTCATTGGTTGAAATCAACACGGTTTGCAAAGCAAGCACGTTCCAGTGAATGGAAATCACCACCGGACTCCAAAGCGACAAGATCCTTCCTGCCCCCGTTTCCTCAGCTGCAGAAGTGAAAGGTTTTTTAAAATTATTATAACCTCTTCCAGACTGACTTTTGAATTGTTTCTGGGTATTTTGTGGGAAGATGCTGGAACCACGCCATAAAACATCAATGAGAATCATTTACCTTAATTGCCCATAAATAGTTACCTCTACCAAATGGTGTCTCTTGGGTTTGGAGAGCTATTATTTCACTTCCACTTTTTGTATGGATGGAGGCAGTCGTCTCCTTAGCGTTTGAAGGAAAGAATGGGATGTTATTGTTTCTGTAAAATTAATCAGTACCCATGGGATTCCTCCCCAACCAAATACTTATGGATGAAGTCTCTACTTTCTCAAAAGATATCTCTGTAGGCAACTATTGAATAGAATAGAATAGAATAGAATAAAATAAAATAGAATAGAGCAGATCAGAGTAGAACAGAACAAAACAGAATAGAACAGAGGGCTTCCGGGGGAGGTGGAGAAGGGTGTTTTTACCCTCCTAAAAAGCCTCTGGAGCCTGGGGAGGGCAAAAAATGGTTCCACTGTGCCGTTGCGTACCAAAAGTGAGGGGAGGGTGGTGGGGTCATGGACACATGCGTGGTGGGAGGGCTCATACAATTATGGATGTGGGCATGCACCCACACAATACCCCCTCATTCCCCCTGCTTTTGGCACGCAATGACAAAAGAGATAGCCATCACTTCCCTATAAAATCAGAGCAGTCATCTACCCAATTCCTCTGTTGCCAATTTGGTGGTGACTTTTCAACATTACCTGAAGGCTAACTTTATTTTATTGGATAATGTCATTACAAATATTTTGCAATGAACTTTCTAAAGATCACCAAGGCACCTGAGGGTAGAACAAGCAGCAATGGGTGGAAACTAATCAAGGAGAGAAGCAACTTAGAACTGAGGAGAAATTTCCTGACAGTGAGAACAATTCATCAGTGGAACAGAAGTTGCCTCCAGAAATTGTGAATGCCCCAACACTGGAAGTCTTTAAGAAGATGTTGGATAGCCATTTGTCTGAAACGGTATAGGCAGGGGGGTTGAACTAGAAGACCTCCAAGGTCCCTTCCAACTCTGCTATTGTATATTTGGATTATTCAAAATTGGGGAAGCTGTATATGACATTTGTCTGAAATGGTATAGGGTTTCCTGCCTAGGCAGGGGGTTGGACTAGAAGACCTCCAAGGTCCCTTCCAACTCTGCTATTGTATATTTGGATTATTCAAAATTGGGGAAGCTGTATATGACATTTGTCTGAAATGGTATGGGGTTTCCTGCCTAGGAAGGGGGTTGGACTAAAAGACCTCCAAGGTCCCTTCCAACTCTGCTATTGCATTTGTAAAGATGAAATATCTCATATAACAAATCTGGTGGTTTTAACATTTCTCATCTTAACATTTCTTATACGATAGACTAAGATCTGAAGTTAAAACCTATTGGTCACCTGACCCAACAGAAAGAGACTCAAAGACTTCCTTTATAGAGGCCAGGTTTTTTTAAAAAATTTCATCAAGCATGAATTAGATAAGAGATATGTATAGATATGATTCGGAATACATGAAATGGCTACGAATACAAGGGGATATTAAGACAGGGACATGCGCTTATGCACACCCCTTAAAGACCTCTTAGGAATGGGGTGGGGTTGACAGGAGACAGTCTAAGGTTAAAGTTTGGGGGGGTTGGGGAAAAAAACCACAGAGTCAGGTAGTGCCTTCCAGGCATTGACCACTCTGTTGCTGAAGTCGTATTTTCCGCAATCGAGTTTGGAGTGGTTTACCCTAAGTTTGTATCTATTGTGTGCTCATGTGTTGTTGTGGTTGAAGCTGAAGTATTCGTTGACAGGTAGGACATGGTAGCAGATAACTTTATGTGATACGCTTAGGTTGGATAGAAGACGGCAAAGTTCTAAATTGTCTAAGCCCAAAATTTCAAGTCTGGTGGCATAAGGTATTCTGTTGTGAGCGGAGGAGCGGAGGACTCTTCTCGTGAAATATCTCTGGACTTATTTGATTGTATTTATGTCTGAAAGGCAGTTCTGGACAGATGAGCTGGATTCAAGAATTGGTCTAGCAAAAGTTTTGTATGCCTAAATATTTTCCTAGAATCTTCCTTCCCCTCAATCTACTTTTATTCTCCTTATTCATACAAGTCTGATTTGTTAGCGAGCAGAGTTTTCGACATTCCTTGGGGTTTTTGTTTTTAGTGAATTGCAACTCTCTTCCAGAGACCCAAAGTGATGAAGATGACATCACCCAAAGGTGCTTTTTTCAAGAGGCAACTGGACTTTCTATTTTTTTAATTTGAAGATGTTTCACTTGTCACCCAAGAAGCTTCTTCAGCTCTGACTGGATGGTGGGGAATGGAAGGATCCAGTCAGAGCTGAAAAATCTTCTTGGATGAGAAGCGAAATGTCTTCACAGAAAAACCAGAAAGTGTCAGGGTTCCAAGTAACACCTCCAATGAAAGAAGACTCCTAGGCTTGAAGTTTCCTAAAAGTTCCATTTTATTAGAGATGTCATATTGGCACATCTGGGATAACCCGAATCTGAACGTTTCCAGGTTTTCCCCACCCAAATGAAAGTTCAAGTCCCTGCCCAGCACCCACAGGTCCATCACATGATCCAATCAGGCACCTTCCAAAATTGGAGATGCCTCCCAGTCACACTAGGACAGCTGCAGGGCAAGATATCCTTGACTCTCTGGGAAAAGAGAGTTATTTTGACTATCTCTCACCCATACTCCATCTAATCCTCCATGGGTTGATTGTTCTCACTGTCAGAAAGTTGCTCCTTATTTCTACGTTGAATCTCTCCTTGGCCAGTTTCCCTCCATTATTCCTTCTCTGGCCTTCAGATGCTTTGGAGAATAGGTTGACTCCCTCTTCTTTGTGGCAGCCCCTCAAATATGAAGACTGCTCTCATGTCTTCTCCTGGTCCTTCTCTTCACTAGACTAGTTCCTGCACCCGTTCATCGTATGTTTTAGCCTCCAGTCCCCTCATCATCTTGGTTGCTCTTCTCTGCACTTTTTTTCCCTAGAGTCTCAACATCTTTTTTATAGTGTGGTGACCAAAACTGGCTGCTGTACTCTAGGTGTGGTCTTACTAAGGCTTTATTGAGTGAAAAAGCAAGCCTATCCAAAGTGGGATGGCTTCCAGGTCTGACAGAAAGTCCAGTTGCCTCTTGGGGAAAAAAAAAGCACCTTTGGGACAACCTTGACCTGAATGATGGAGCATCTTCATGGTCTCTTCCAGAGAGTATTAACAAGTGAATGCCATGAGAACAGAAGCTGGTGAGGATTCTTTTTTTGACTTCTGCTTGTACGCATGAGGTAGAGGCCACAATTCTGTCCCTTTGTGATGCAATCTAGGAAATTCCTAGGACCCTGCTTGAAAGCACAAGCCACCATTTGTTTAGAGGACGTTGCCCTGTTTGCAGGGGCATCCTCAAACTTCTTTGGTCAGGATGGAGTTGACTTTTTATAGTTGTTTGTTTGGAGTGTTGTTCACCTGGATTCTTTACTTCACCTTTTTTGTACTGGATGAGATTTGTAACAGGATCTGGAGTCCGTGTCTCTGCCCCTCTGGCTTCTCCGAAATGCCCCCTCAATTTACACCTGCAGTCAAAAAGGTAGCGCTTCTATTGCACGGTATTGTACGACAGAGCCCGTAAAGTCAATAAATCGGCTTAGCTGGAAACAGGAGAGAAGAATTCACGTAACTTGTCAATTCAGAGTGATTTGTTCTTTCCAGTTTGGTGAAGGTTTGTAGCTCCTTAGCCAATGCTCCAGGTCGAAAAAACTTTGACTACATCAAAGTGTCAAATAGGCCCAAGGGACGCACAATTTAAAAAGAAAATTGAGAACAGTGTCGTATCCAGAAGTGGCGTGGTGGGGGTGGCAGGAGAAGGATACTGTAAAATCTTTTGGCTTTTGATAAGGTAGACCATAACCTACTACTAGATAAAGTAGAAGAATGTGGGAGGGGTCTTGTAGTCCTAGTGGACAACCATTTAAATAGGAGCCAGCCGTGTGCAGCAGCTGCCAAAAAAGCCAACACAGTTCTAGGCTGCATCAACAGAGGGATAGAATCAAGATCACGTGAAGGGTTAATACCATTTTATAATGCCTTGGTAAGGCCACACTTGGAATACGGCATTCAGTTTTGGCCGCCACGATGTAGAAAAGATGCGGAGACTCTAGAAAGAGTGCAGAGAAGAGCAACAAAGAGGATTAGGGGACTGGAGGCTAAAACATAGGAAGAACGGTTGCAGGAACTAGGTATGTCTAGTTTAATGAAAAGAAGGGCTTTGGGGAGACATGATAGCAGTCTTCCAATATCTCAGGAGCTGCCACAAAGAAGAAGGGAGTCAAACTATTCTCCAAAGTACCTGTGGGTAGGACAAGAAGCAATGGGTGGAAACTAATCAAGGAGAGAAGCTACTTAGAACTGAGGAGAAATTTCAGTTGGAACAGGGTTTCCTGCCTAAGCAGGGGGTTGGACTAAAAGACCTCCAAAGTCCCTTCCAACTCTGTTTATTCTCTTCTCTTCTCTTCTCTTCTCTTCTCTTCTCTTCTCTCCTCTCCTCTCCTCTCCTCTCCTCTCCTCTCCTCTCCTCTGCTCTGCTCTGCTCTGCTCTGCTCTGCTTTGCACTTCCCTTTCTTTCCATTCCATTCTATTCCATTCCATTCTATTCTATTTTTGATGTGGAGCAAATACATTAACGTACTTGTTTGTATCAGGAAACAGAATGTAAGCACATCAGGATAAGACTCACCTTGCACTGTCACCATGTATACTAAGAAGTCACCTCATCTTATAACTCATTATTTCTATGTTGCTGTTCTTTACTTTCTTAACCACTTCACCTTTTTCTACTTTGATCTCCATAGCTGATGCACTACAGAATAGCCGAGAGGCAGCAGAAGAAGTATACGCAATGGAGAAAAGGTAACAATTTTGCTTGATTCTTTGATCCTTCTTTCCCTCCATGCCCACCCTGGCAGAAAATCCCTTGCTGAAATTTTTGAAGCCCACCCTGCACAGAGACTAGTGAAGGTGAGATACAGTAGATATCAGGTAAGATAGATGCATCTCTCTTTCTATCTATCTATCTATCTATCTATCTATCTATCTATCTAATCTATCTATCTATCTATCTATCTATCTATCTATCTATCATCTCTATCTCTCTGTCTCTGTGTGTGTGTGTGTGTGTGTGTGTATCTCTGCCTCTCTGCCTCTCTCTCTCTCTCTCTCTCTCTCTGTATTTCTGCCTCTCTGTCTCTTTCTCTTTGCCTCTCTCTTTCTCTCTCTCTCTCTCTCTCTGTGTCTCTGTCTCTCTGTATCTCTCTCTCTATCTCTCTCTCTGTCTCTGTCTCTCTCTCTCTGCCTCTCTGTCTCTCTCTTTCTGTATCTCTCTGTATATCTCTCTGTATTGCTCTCTCTCTCTCTCTGCCTGTCTGTCTGTCTGTCTGTCTGTCTGTCTCTCTCTCTCTCTCTCTCTCTCTCTCTCTCTCTCTCTCTCTGTATCTATCTATATATATATATATATATCTGTATCTCTGTATCTGTGTTTCTGTGTGTGTGTCTGCCTCTCTGTCCCTCTCTCTCTATGTATCTCTCTCTGTATCTCTCCCTTTCTGTCCCCCTCTCTCTCTCTGCCTCTCTGTCTCTCTCTCTGTATCTCTCTGTAGATCTCTCTCTGTTGCTCTCTCTCTCTCTCTCTGCCTCTCTGTCTGTCTGTCTGTCTCTCTGTGTGTATCTCTCTCTGTATCTCTCTGTATCTCTCTCTGTATTTGTATCTCTCCCTCTCTCTGCCTCTGACCCCCCCCTCTCTCTGTATTTCTGTATCTCTCTCTGCATCTCTGTATCTCTCCCTCTCTGTCTCTGTCTGTCTCTCTGCCTCTCTGTCCCCCCCCCCCTGTGTGTGTGTGTGTCGCTCTTTGCATCTCTCTCTGTATTTCTGTATCTCTCCCTCTCTGCCTCTCTCTCTCTCTCTCTCTCTGACTTTCCCTGTGTATCTATACAAGTAGCACTTGATTTGCACTGCTATCATGTCACCCCTGCTCAGTCTTTTCATTAAACTAGACATACCCAATTCTTGCAATCGTTCTTCAAATGTTTTAGCCTGCAGTGCCCTAATCATCTTTGTTGCTCTTTGTCATCATCTTTGCTCCCTGATGTTTTTCTTTGTCAAGCAATCCTGGGTGGCTATTGATGTCTTGGTTTGGCTGGGGAATTCTACAACGTATAGAGGCCTCTCTAGCTGGTGAGGTTTTGATTAAAAATCAGTATTTGTTTTATTTATTTAGCACATGGCACATGTTAACCAGGGATCACCAAGGTGGCTGGCTCCCTGTGTGAAAGGAATTTTTTTCGGGCGTTGTTATCTTTACCCACAGGACACTTGAATGCTGGCAGGCAATCAGGGAAGGCTCCTTTCTTGTCCTTTGTTTGCTCATGGGAACTGAACCTCCGAGCTGCCGACCTCAGCGGTGCGCAGGCCCAGCCGTCTTACCACATGAGCCACCGCGGCCCCCTTATGAATCAGTAAAGAAATAGCAAATGACAATGTGTTGGAATGATAATACGGATCCGTTCTGCTTTATCGGCTCTTCTTTCTCCTTGCAGGTGTCAAGCAGCAAGTATTTGCCCAACCCCAAGAAGGTGTTCATGCAGACAGGCGTGGAAGTTCTGTCCGTCGATTGTTGTGCGAGGATTCAGACTGTAAGGTGTGCGAGCGTGCTGCTCAGGAAGCCCTGGCATTTATCTACAGCTGGGGGACAAAGCAGGAAAGACCGAAAGACTCAAGGAGCCAGGAGCCTCCTGTGTCTCGCACAAAATACCCTGCCCCACCTTGTGGCTTTCTAGTTAGAGGTCCTGATTCCGTTCTGCGGAGTGCCAGTGAACCTGCACCTTTATTTGACCGTACTCTTCCTGACCAGGAGACGCCTGCGTTATCAAGCTCACTGTTGTTGCGAAAGGATGGTGAAGATAGAGCAGCTTCCATGCCACACCACGTTCCCTACGCCTGGAAGGAAGGAAGCAACCTTTCTGTCGACCTGAAGGAAGAATCTTTCGGGTCCCTTTCGTTCACACGCAGCACTTCCAGCAGTTGCTCCGATTCCTCCTTCAGCTTCTCTGAGATCTCCTCCAGCAGCTTGAAGGTGCACCTGTCCAGTAAGCAGGCGAAGAAGTACCGTTCCAAAGTACGTCAGGAAAGCTACAAAGATTCACCTCAGGTGGCTGCCACAGGGAGACAATTCAAGAAAAGGTCAGGTAGAAAGGCCCCCTCAATGCCGGGGCTGGCTGAGACCAGCAGCGTGTCCATTTCTTTTATAGATAAAACCATGCTGGCAAGCTTAGAATCCCACATGGTGACAAAAAGAGTGCAACATCTCATCGGATTGCCTTTAGCTCTCCTGAGGTCCCTCAAAAAGTTCATACCTTCTGCTCCATACTCTCCTACGCAGAAGCACAAGAGGAAAGTTACGGTGGCCCCAAGGCCTCAGATCCTTTCCTTTGTAGCCACAGGTGTCAGGAAAGAGCTAGAGAGGCACTTAAAGAAAATGGTTCAG
This sequence comes from Natrix natrix natrix, assembly GCA_029891615.1. NCBI lineage: Eukaryota > Metazoa > Chordata > Lepidosauria > Squamata > Natricidae > Natrix > Natrix natrix. Next base: position 240,154 of record JAKRSK010005300.1, on the reverse strand, counting down.
CAAAGACGTTGGCAGCTACCCCAGAGAGTGCAAGATGCCCTCAAGCGCATTAAACCTGACTCTCCGTCATCAAAGCCGGAGAAGTTTTCTTCAGCAGGCCGGCGACATAAGCACAAGGAGATCGGTCAAATGAAAAGCGCAAGAAGGACAGGAAAACCCATCCCAAAGCAATCAGCTCCAGCGGAGGTCTTGAACTTGAAAACCACGCCGGCTCTCCAAGAAAAACTACAAGTGCACCTTACGAAGAAGTCCCTGGAAATGAAGCTGGAGACTTTTCATTCCATCGTGCGGGTTTCTCAGAGAATAAGTACAGCAAGTACAAGACTTTGGTTTCTGCCTAAACTTATCCCACTTGGTCAGACTCATCATCAGCTGAGGAACAAGCTGGGGTTAAGCCTCCGGAAGAAAGCAGATGCTGTGGAGATGAACGTTAAGAGTAAATGCATCTACTTCCTGTGGGGGCTTCCAACCCTTTATATGAAATCCCTGAGCAAGTTTGTCCCTAGTCCTCCGTCTCAACCGACGTCCTTCACTGTGGTACATCCCTGGATTGAATTTGGTCTTACGATGCCTGCCTTGAAGATATCCACTGATGGAAAGACCTTGGAGACCCATGTTCTGAAAAAGAGACTTCAGCACCAGTGGGGATTACCTCGCCTGGTGTTGAGGTCACTGAGAGAGTTCCTTCTACCAGCTCCACCATCACAGGTTCATCTTAGGACCAAATCCTATGACCAGTCTGAAGTTCAAACACTCATTGGCTTTACCCAACACCTTTTCATCACCTCTGAGGTAAAGCAGAAGCTAGAGACCCATCTCCGGAGCAAAATCATAGAGAGGCAGTGGGGATTACCCAAACGAGTATTCGAATCCCTGCAGATGTTTTTCCCACCTGCTTCCACGCTGGCCAGAAGGTCCAAAGTAGATGGAAAATCCTTTGCGAGGGAATTTAAGATGGGGATACCTTCCACAGCAATGGTCAGTTACCACAGGAAACCAGTTCAACGTTCAAAGGGCCAAGTACTGCAGAGAAAATCGGCCAAGAAAGTCCTTGAGAGCCACCTGTGTCCTATTCCTCCCACAGCTCATCAGCCTTGGAGAGGGACTAGCCGAAGGGTAGTGCATAAGCTCCCTCAAATCATTCCACCTCAAACATGTCCTCTACAGCCAAGATCTCAGCAGCTTCTTTTCATGGACCAAGAAGCTCTTGGTCATATCAAGCTAAACATTATACACAAAGACCTGGTCTACAAGTGGAAAATGCCCACTTTGTTCAGTAAGTCGCTGACCCTTATGATTCAGAACATCAGACCATCAGATTTCATTCACCACCACCACCCGTCCAGAAAATCTGTTGGATTCAGTTTCGCTGAAAAGGACACTCCATTTGTTGGCCCCAAAGCCCGAGAAGCACTGGAATGGCATGTGAGAAAGAAGACTCTTTACCACGTTTGGGGTCTTCCACGTCTTATCTGGAGATCTGTCCAGTACCTTCTTCCAGCTACTCCTTCCACTCATCCCCAGAAGAAATCACTCCGAGAGGTAATCATTTTCCCATCAGAGGTCTCCTTTCTCAGTAAGGACATCAAACGAGAACTGGAGAGAAATGTGCAGAAAAGGGTTGTCAGTCAGCGATGGTTGCTCCCTAAAAGAGTTCTGGAGTCTGTGAAGTTGTTCTACTCGAGTTACAGCTACCTGACACCCAGCATGCCTTGGCAAGAACAAGGTAGCAGACTCTCCAAAATTGAGACCGCTGCACCACCTCCACAGATTCACGCCAGACTCCAGGTTAAGGTTCACCTCAAACTGCAACTCCACGTGGCTAAGAAACATTTGGAAATGTATTTGGAGGCTCCTCCTTTAACGGTGAGAACTTCCTGGAGGCACATGGTTTTCTCCTTGAGAACGCATCTCCCTAAGATCATATCTAGCCCCCAGCCATTACTTCCCCGCAGAACCTTGTTGCCATTTGCCTGCAGGAAAGCCATGGATAGGATCGAAATGACCGTACGACGCAATCATTTTGCTTCTTTGTGGGAGCTGTCCACCCATTATGTGAAGGCGCTTGAACAGTTGATGCCCAAACCTTCATCCCGGCCTCTTAGAAGTCAAAAAAGGACTGCCTTCCAATTCACTAAAATTCAGTGGGTCCTCCCTCCAGGATTCAGTGTGGAAACTTTAGAGCTGCACGTGAAAAGGAAGAGAATCCAACATGAATGGGGTTTTCCAGTCCTTATCCAGAAATCACTCAAGAGCTTCCTCTACCAGCCACCTTCACGATCATCTTTAACAAGGACAAAAATCAGTGTCCGTAACCTGGCTCGGGAGCTAATGTTCCTTCCCCAGGACGTTTGCAAACATCTTGAATTTCATGTGCAGAAGACAAAACTATATCATCAGTGGGGTTTGCCCCAAAGGGTCCTCGGTTCTCTGAAGAGGCTACAACCAGAAGTAAACATTTGGGCCCCGAGGCCAAAAACGCTGGTGCACCAGACAAGAAGAACAGTATCCACCTACAAGACCATCCCTCTCTTCCAAACTAAGACTGGTCTATGCACCATGTGCCGTCAACAGAGGAGGATGTTGATTCCATCCCATGTTCCTCACAAGGTTTGCTTAAGAGGATCCAACCATATGGAGAAGATTAGCCTCCATCTATCGAAGAAATATGTGGAGATACAGTTGGAGGTTTTCCCAGACATGGTTATGGGTTCTTGGAAACTTAAGGTATTGGTAACAAGGCAACCACTCCCCAAATTGATCTCCCGTAGCCCTAAGACTTTACAGCCCCGACGGAGCTTCCTACCCTTTGTGCAAAAGCAGGAGGCCAAAAGATTGGAGATGGCAGTACAGCTTTGCCATTTTAGTTCCCTCTGGGGTCTGGGCAAAAGATATGTGGAAGCCGTTGATGCAATGATTCCTAGATCCTATGCCTCAACCTTCCAGAGAAAGAAGGTTCCCGCTGGGATGTTCTCGGGGACACAGATACCGTTTCTCCCACAACAAGAACGAGAGTTTATTGAACTGCATATCAGGAAGAAGAGGTTGCATCACGAATGGGGCTTGCCAGCACTCATTCTGAGCTCCCTCAGGGTCTTCATGCAAGGTTTTCCCCCAGGTCCCACCACTCACAGGACCTCAATCAATGTCCATGCTTTGCCACAAAAGCTTTCATTTCTACCCCAGCCAACTTGCAACTACTTAGAGTTTCACGTACAGAAATTGAAACTACAGCGGCGTTGGGGTTTACCAAAGAGAATCCTTGCGTCGCTGAAATATTTCCGCCCTTCTGCTCCATTGGGAAAAGCTCAACTCCCCCCAAGTGACAAGAAAACTAAATTAACAGAGGCAAGGCTCGGTGCTGGAGGAAATCAAAGGCCTTGCTGCAAATTGGTTGTTGAGTCCATGCATTATGCTCCAAAGAAATTGGATCTCCTCACGGAACACATCAGAAGAAAATACCTTCAGATAGAACTAGAGACACTCCCCAGACTGGTGAGACAATCCCGCAAAGACTCCGGTACGATGTCCCAAATGCACCTTCCTAAATTGATTGAGGCTGGGCAGAAATCCCCCACCCATAGAGTCCAGTCCTTACTTTTTCTGCCGCCGAATGATATAAATGGGTTGGAACAGAACGTAAGGCATAAACATTTGACGATCTTGTGGGGCATCACCAAAAAATATATGGAAACCATATCTGTGGTGGTCCCAGTTAGACCTTTCCCAGCACGGACTCAAAAGGCAAGCATTGCAATCCAACAGCTGAAGACCCCTTTTGTTCAGAAAGAGGCCAGAGAAATGTTGGAGTATCACATCCAAAAGAAGAGACTTCATCATTTCTGGGGTTTGCCTTCCATCATACAAAGCTCTCTACAGGCCTTTACAACCTACTTCTCCATCGATCTCCACCCACCGCGGAGAATAAGGCAGGAAATTAGAATTTCAGAGCAGGATCTGCCGTTTGTCCCTCAACACATTCAGCAGAACTTAGCATCTAGCATTAAAAAGATGATCGTTCACAGCCAATGGGGGCTACCCAAAAAATTGCAGAAATTTCTGCATGGCTTTCGTCCCACCCCTCCGGGAGAACTAAGAGAATTCGGAAACTTTCTCGTCAGTGGGCCAAAGTTCAAAAGAGCACAACGTATCACTAGATTGCCGGAGGCAAGTTTTGTGGACAGTCAACACGAGAAGATCTCCTTTCTCACAAATGAAAGCACAGATCTTTTGGAGAGGCACATCCAACACAAAAAGTTCCAGCATGAATGGGGGCTGCCCTCTATCCTTCAAAGGTCCCTTCGTGCTTTTGCTCCTTTGCCTCCAGAACTACAAAGGGCCTCAACCAGATTGGCCATTGCTGCCCCTTCAAGTTTGCAAACTGAAGGGAGACTCACAATGACACCAAAGCTGTTGTTCCTGGATCCGGTCACAAAGGAACACTTGGAAGCACATACAAAAAGACGAATCACTAGACACAAATGGGGCCTTCCCAAGCAAGTACAGGAATCAATGAAGACCTTGTTGCCCCCTACCTATTTTTGCCAGCCTGAAGTTCTTATTGACCGAATCCCATTGGGTACCCGTGATCAAGTCTACCCAGCAAGAACTAAGCAAATTACAGATACTAAAGACCGGCTTCTGCCTACAATTAGAAAAACCCAAAAATGGAGGAGTCAGATAGAGGACCATGGTGGCAGACAACTACCACTGTCCACAGGAAGACATCTCAAGTCTCCTTCCCCACGAGTAAAGAGCCGAAGTCCAACTCCGAGTGGAAAAATTACTCCTAGGTTTCACCAAGAGAGCTGGGCTCCAACGGTCTATCCAAAAGAAGATTGGGACGCTCTAGAATTCCATATCAGACACAAGAGGATCCAACATGAGTGGGGCCTGCCCTCGATGGTCATGAAATCTCTCAATGCTTTTGCTCCCCATGCACCAGAGCTGCACAGTGCAACTACAAGATCAGGAGGGCGCCTCTCCATTAAGAGCCAAGGGAAAAGAGCAACTCATAGGTCACTTGCTATGGTACAGGCAACGATCCCTCGCTCGGGTCCACCTTTTTTGAGTACAGAGGTCAACGATCGCCTGGAAGCTCACATGAAGCATTGGACCGTGCAGCACAAATGGGTTCTCCCCCAAAAAATGCGGGCTTCACTGAGGGCTATTGCTCCTCCTCGACCTGAATCCCAAGCTGGAACGCGCCGGCCTCGCGGGCAGCATAGCAAATCTGCCCAGCCACATAAAATCTTTTCCCACCACAAGAGAGAGACATCACAACGGCAAGTCATATCTAAGGAAGGAGCCTCAAAGATATCCAGCACTAATAGCTATCGAGGGCAAAGTTCAGCTTGGGCAAAGTTGATGTTCCTTACAGAGGATAGTTGGAATCTCCTGGAATTCCACATTCAGCAGAAGAAAATCCAGCATGCTTGGGGTGTGCCTTCTATGGTGCTCCGATCCTTGAATGCTTTCTTCCCATTTCCGATCAAGATCCAAAGTCCAAGAAAGAAGAAGCTCGGGGTTATTGAAGACATAAAGGTGTTTGTTCCCTCCATGTCCTTCCTTAGTAGGGAGACCAAAGAGGTTCTGGAAGCGCATATGAAGAAGAAGATTGTAGAGCATAAATGGTCTGTTCCCAAAAGACTTCAGCGGACTCTGGGGACGTTGTCAACTCCAAAACCCCATTTCCAATCCAAGGACTTTTATCGACAAGCTCCACTCTGCCGCCAATGCCAATTGCTCCTTCAGGCTACCGATGATTCCCAAACTGAGAAGGAAGATGAAGATGACGACCTGCAAGATAGGAGAAGGAAGAGAAGGAAAAAGGAATATTTCCAGCCAAAGAACGAGAGAAGGTCTACATCTCCTGGGAAAGTTAACAAGCAACACATATTGTTCTCGGAACTAAGGCTTCCTTTTCTTTCAGATGAGGCCTGTAATTATCTGGAATTTCACATCCAGCAGAAGAAAATTCAACGGGCATGGAGCTTACCCTCCACGGTGTTGAGATCCTTGCATGCTTTTGCCCCATTTTCCCCTGAAATAGAAAGACGCATCCAGAGCACAAGGAAGCGCATAGTCAAGACACATGGGTGGAATAGGACAGAAGTGGCAGTGGTTGTCCCAGAACTTTCCTTCCTCAGCCAAAGCACCAAAGACAATCTGGAAGCTCACCTGAAGAGGAGGACTGCAGAGCACAGGTGGGGCATGCCAAAAACCATCCAGAAGCTCCTGGGATCCCTTGTGCCTTCCAGACCTCCTTCCCAACATGAAAGCATCCATGAGCAGCCCACCCTCTGCTGGAAGTGCAAATCCCTCCTCGAGTCTACAGATGTTTCCCAGACTGAAGAAGGTGGTGAAGACTGGCTGAAAGAGTCAAAGAAAGTCAGCAGAAGGAAGAGAAGGAAAAGGGAATATTTCCAGCCAAGGAACCAGAGAAGGTCTTCATCTCCTGGGAAGGTTAACAAGCAACACTTATTGTTCTCGGAGATAAGGCTTCCGTTTCTTTCAGATGAGGCCAGAAATTATCTGGAATTTCACATCCAGCAGAAGAAAATTCATCGGGCATGGAGCTTGCCATCCACGGTGTTGAGATCCTTGCATGCTTTTGCCCCATATTCCCCCGAAATAGAAAGACGCATCCAGAGCACAAGGAAACGCATAGTCAAGACGCATGGGTGGAATACGACAGAAGTGGCTGTGATTGTCCCAGAACTTTCCTTCCTAAGCCAAAGCACCAAGGACAATCTGGAAGCTCACCTGAAGAGGAGGACTGCAGAGCACAGGTGGGGCATGCCAAAAAACATCCAGAAGCTCCTGGGATCTCTTGTGCCCTCCAGACCTCCTTCCCAACATGAAAGCATCCATGAGCAGCCCACCCTCTGCTGGAAGTGCAAATCCTTCCTCGAGTCTATAGATGTTTCCCAAACTGAAGAAGAAGGAGGTGAAGAAGATTCATTGGAGGGTTCCAAACCCAGGAAAGTCTACCATAGGACAAATCTGATGCCATCTGCAAAGGGACGTATCAAAACAACTCATTCCTTTTACTCAGAAGCGAAGCTACCTTTTTTAGAGGACACAGCCTGGAACCTCTTGGAATTCCATATCCAGCACAAGAAACTCCAACATGCATGGGGTCTTCCCTTCACCGTGTTGAAATCCCTGGATGCTTTTTCTCCCTGTCTCCCTGACTCCGCGAAGCGTCCATTAGCCACACAAGGCACAGTGACAGCCCGTAAGCGTCCCTGGGACAGAGAATTTCACATGATCGCCCAGACTCTGCCGTTCCTAAGGCCAGATACAAAACAACACTTAGAAGCTCATCTGAGGAATTTAGTTGCCGTACATAGATGGGGGCTTCCCAAACATGCTCAGACAACACTGAGAGCATTTCTGCCTCCTGGCACACTCCGTTCACCAGCTCAGTCTCGTGTCTATACACCTCCCCAGATCTCATTGCCCCAAGCCTGGGTTACAGGCAGAAGTCCCATGAAGAAATTCCAGTTCAGAAAGAAAGAGGCAAAGCTACAGGGGCCCGTCACCTCATCCGCGGTCCATTTCAGGAGCAGAAAGGTAGACTTCCTTGACGATGGTGCTCAGAACCTTCTGGAATTCCACATCCTGCACAAGAAAATCCAACATGCCTGGGGCTTGCCAGCCCTTATTCAGAAATCCCTACGGGTGTTTGCCCCCTCAGAGTCACTGGGGAAGCCACGATCTGCAGGAGATGTGACCATGACAACAGCCAAAAAATCATGGCTAGCGAAGGAAGTCACAGCTGCTCCTCAACAGCTATGCTTTCTGCACCCAGACATCAAGAAGCAGCTGGAAAGCCACATCAGAGAGGTCACAGTAAAGCACAGGTGGAAGCTTCCGAAGCTGGCGCAAGACACACTGGAGGCATTTATTCCTCAAACCGAAGAAACGGGGGAGGAGGTGAAGGAATGGTTCTCAACAGATGACGAAAACCTGTTGAAATCCAGCTCTAGCTTAGGGGTCCCCGACGTGTATGACTCAGAGCTATTTTATGAACTCCGCCAGACGCCAGTGGAGATTCGAGCTTCTTGGCTGGATACCGAGGAGCCCTCGTTCTGTTTCGATCAGAAAATCCAGCACGACAGAACCGCTCCAGGGAAAATGGCTAGGAGGGAAGCACCTCGAGTGAGCAAGCAACACAAGACGCCACTGGGGAGACTTGAAATGGATTTATATCTGAGGGACGAACAAAGATGGGCTTCGGACCTTCTCGGTAGGACAGGAGATGCTAGAGGTCCATTTTTCTCGACTCCAGTTTCTGGCTATCGGAGAGGCAAATACAATGTCAGCAGCTCATCAGAGAGTTTATCTACGGAGAAATATCCAAGCCAAAGAACCAATTGGCTAGCCAGAGAGAGAGAAGCTCTTCCTTGCTCTTCCAACTTGTCCCTCAAGAAGGACCTTCTGAAACAACTTCAAAGCACTTCCCAGAGAAAGGAAGAGGACACATGCTCTCCTGTGGGATTGAAGCCATCTCGGTTATCCAAAGGCTCTAGTTCCAGCTGGGTAACCGACAATCTTTGCAGGATAGACAACTGCCCTTGCCTATGCCATTTGCCTTCATCCAGAGAGGGCTCCAGGTTCTCACTACAATCCGTTAGAAAACAAGAAGAGAGGCCGGATTTAATTTGGGGTATGGTAAAGGAGACAGAGACAGATTCCTCTTCTCGGGTAACAGAGGACAACTCATCCCTTCAATCTATGTCAGCAAGGAAGGCAGAAGTACAATTCTCTTCCATGACATCAGAAGACACTATCTCTCAATCATCCTTGAGGAATGCTTCTCTTCCAGAAAAAGAAACCACCCCTTCCAGTACAGGAGATCAGGGAGCGCTATTTCAGGAGGAAAGAGTGTCGGCTAGCAATGCAGACCCGCAGAAGGTGACTACATCAGGAAGTGAACGGCCCTCAGGGTCCCCTGGACAATTGTCTTCATCGCCCAAAGGTATGTTCTTCCAAGAAGCAGTGCAATCTTCCTGCGCTGTTGATCAGACATCCGGGCAGGACTACAGAAGAGAAGGTGAACAAACTTCCCCAGAACTAGGGACGGATGAACCTGATGGTGAAAAGCACTCAACCATTGAGAAGGTAGAAGAGGAGACCCTGAACTGGGGAACAGATCTATCTACAAAGGAACATTTTGTGGATAGCAGACCATTAATAGAACCCAAGAGCACCAAAATGCCCAGGACAACTCAAAGGGGAAGGCAGCCCGTGTCAGAAAGAAGTCAGTCCACGAAGCCCAAGAAACAAGTCCGCCACGCTCAATTCCTCGTCAGCAAGGAACCCGATGAAAAAATGTCCATCCTTGGTAGAATCTTGGAGAGAAAATTGCGCCTGAGGCATGGATTGAGCATTTGGAAGTACAGCCGCGGGAAGCCACCGATGGTTTCCAGAATAAAGCACAAGATGCAGAGCTTTAGGCAAAGTTTCAGGGTGCGAAGCCGAACCAGAAGCAAGGATAGCGCTAGGAGACCTGAGTCCCATAGTCCGGGAAACACCACAAGAAGCAGCAGCTCAAGTGGAAAGACAAGAAGCAGAGGGAGAAGCCGAGAGAGGAGATCAAAGTCGGAGGTGAGAAGAAAGCAGTTGCCCCAAAAGGAATTATGATGGCCATACCTATATTCCTTGACGGAGGGAGCGGGAAGAAGCTATGCAAAAACCAGTAGTTCCTGGATGAAAGAAAGAAACTGTGCAAATCCCTAGGGGATTATGTCCCTTTGAAAGAGGTGAATTTGTAATCCAGCTTCAAGAACTGGGGCCCAAGCCGTTGTGCCAACGGTTGATAGACAACCCTGTTAGTCCGATCACATTCCTAGGTTAATTTCTAAAATAATGATTTTTTACAGAAGCCAGCAATCTATTAATAAAAAGAAATATTTTTTAAACATGGGTAATATATGTATGTATGTATGTATGTATGTATGTATGTGTGTGTGTGTGTGTGTGTGTGTGTGTGTGTGTGTGTTACAACCCCTGGTATGCCGAAATATGGGAGGAAGGTCACTACTCCCTCTTTCTGTCCTTCGGTTCATCACAGAAGACCATGCAGGCAGAAAACCATATTTTTATTTTTAATGTTGCCTTTTACAATATACAATATACAATATACAATATACAATATACAATATACAAATACAACACACACACACACACACACACACACATATATACATATACATATACATATACATATACATATATATTCAAATCCCAGTAAGGGTATGGCTAGCTGATGAGAGCTAATTAGCTCGAAATAGATCTATACTAGTCTCCCTTTATTTATTTATCAGTATAAATATAACACACATATAGATAGATGATAGATAGATAGATAGATAGATAGATAGATAGATAGATAGATAGATAGATAGATAGATAGATAGATACTATTGTTTCCTAAATCTGTGGGGTTATAAATTGGACGGGATCTCCAAGAACATCAAGTACAGAGGTGGTATTCAGCTGGTTCTGACCGGTTTGAGCGAACCAGTAATGGAAATTTTAACCGGTTCTGAGAACCGACAAATACCACTTCTGACTGTGTCCCATTCCACCTCTTCCAGGAGTCCCCATGCATCCCATTTTGGCTCCCAGGTAAGTGCAGGGAATCTTCCTAGGCCGAAAATGGGGGATGGTGCAGCTCCCCTCCATGCCTCATTTTGGCTGCCAGGAGGATTCAGGAGGTGGAGAGAGAGAGAGAGAGGGGGGGGGGGGGGAGGGGAGGGAGGGAGGGAGGGAGGGAGGGAGAGAGAGAGAGAGAGAGAGAGAGAGAGATGGAAAGAAGGATGGAGGGAGGGAGGGAGTGGTGGATTCTGGGCGGTACACCCCAGTATGCGCATACCAGTGCCTGGCAGAAGCCACCATACCAGAATGGTGCTTTGGAGGGCCCGCCCATCTGTCCTCATTCCTTACATGTATTTGAAGGAAACGGGCCATTTGCGCACGTACAGGCAGCATACGGCACCTGTGTGATGCTCCACCGAGCAGCAGAAAGGAAGGAAGGAAGGAAGGAAGGAAGGAAGGAAGGAAGGAAGGAAGGAAGGAAGGAAGGAAGGAAGGAAGGAAGGAAGAAAGAGGGAGGAAGATTAAAAAGGAGAAGGAGGAAGGACCACAAACCCTGGCACTAAACGCAGATACAGAGGATGCTTTGAAGCAATCCAGGGCTGGAAGGGACCCCCGAGGTCATCGAGTCCAACCACCTGCTCCAGCAGGAGACCTTATATCATCTTGGTTATTTTGGTGCTTCTAACACAGAGGAGAAATTCCCAGAAATCCCCAGGCATTCCCAACCTCTCCACCACTAGTTAAAAAAAAAAGAACAACCAGGGGGAAAACTTCATGCTGTATTAAACAGAAGAATAGAAAAGGGGGCTACTGTGTATTGGTTAATGGACTGCTAAATTGGCAAAATGGACGGCTAAATTGGTCACGCCCACCCAGTCACATGACAACCTGGTCACGCCTACCAAGCTACATCCACCAAGCCATGCCCACAGAACTGGTAGTAAAAACATTTGAATCCCACCACTGAATTGTAGTACAAGTCCCTGACCAGTACAGGAATTGACTATAACCTCAAAAAAGAGCCATCCAGCCTTTGTTTAAATTCTCTCCAGTAGGAGAGAGGCCACCATCTCCCAACAAGGTGTTGTATTATTAAGCAAATCCTACCAGCAGGAGAAGTGTCCTGCTGGCCAACCGAAGTCGATCTTACCTTCTCATAGTCTTCTCTCAGCCAGGCTAATCCTACCCAGATTCCAGAGAGGTCTTATTTTCTTCCATCAGATTAACATGATTTATAGGTCCAATCCCCCACTCAAGCAGGAGACCCTACAATATTGCTGACAAATGGCAATCCAGTCTCTTCTTGAAAGTCTCAAGTGATGAAGCTCCCACAACTTCCAAGGGCAACTTCTGTTCCATGGGTCAATTGTCCTTACTGTCAAAAGGTTCCTCCTTATTTCTAGGTTGAATCTCTCCTTGTTCAGTTTCCATCAATTATTCCTTGTCTGGCCTTCAGGTGCTTTTGAAAATAGCTTGACCCCCTCTTCTCTGTGGCAGCCCCTCAAATATTGGAACACTGCTATCATGTCTCCCCTGGTCCTTCTCTTCACTAGACTAGCCATGCCCAATTCCTGAAACCATTCATCGTATGTTTTAGCCTCCAGTCCCCTAATTATCTTGGTTGCTCTTCTCTGCACTTTCTCCAGAGGCTCTCAACATCCTTTTTATAGTGTGTTGATCAAAACTGGATGCAGTACTCTAGGTGTGGTCTTACTAAGGCTTTATAGAACTCTTCTTGCTTTTTCTCCCAAAGAGCAGGAGTTTGAACTTACTGGACTCTCAGTGATTGGTTGCTTGGTGAATTTGTTGGTTGGTACATAAGTCTGTATGTATGGACTTGTAATTGCTGAGTCATAGGGCACAAAATCAACTCGACCAAGCTGTTAGGTTTGTTTTGTGGGAACAGACATTTTCGAGATGTTTTTTAATGAATATCCCAGTGGGTGAGATGAACATACAGGAGCTCAAACTGTGGGAGGAATTGGGAGGCCCAATGGCCCCGCTTCAAACTCTCCCAATCCCACATGGTCTTCTTAAGGTTTTCCCACGTTGAGGGCAAAGGTCTGACGTAGCTTCTTAAAGATCACTCTGTAAAACAGAATTCTGCCTTCTCTTCAAAGGACGGAGATTCCAAAATAGAACCAGAATTCAGACACCAACGGAGTTAGAAAGAAAAACAGAGTTGGAAGAGATCAATGGAGATCTTCTAGTCCAGCAGTCATCAACTGGTGGTCTGCGGACCACTGTTGGTCCATGAGAAAATGTTGGTGGTCCACAGAAATAAATGTTTCCTTTTTTTTTGCATTGCACTAAATCAGGGCCCCAGTCGGATACATGCAATGAATGTTTGTGTTGCTGCAGAGAATCTCCCCCTTCAGGCTCTTTTTGTGTGGGTCGGACAGGGGCAGAAATTCTGACATAGGGTCTACTTCAGCCTCCTGGTGTGGGGCTCTGGGCGAAGGCTGGAGGGAAGCGCCACTGGTGGCAAAGAGCCAGGGGGCCTCGTTCCAGTGGGACTGCATCATGGCTTGGAACTGGCTGACCATCTCAGCCCACTGAGCCCTCAGGTGCTAGTACCTGGCCTTGCACACTCACAGGTCTTCCCTCTGCTTGGAAAGCCTGTGCTCGTAGTCCTCGGTGAGGTGGTTCTGCTGAGCCTCCTTCTCGGCCACATCCAATTCGAACTGAGCAAGCTGTTTTGCCAATTCTTTTTTTTTTTATGATTCTTTTTTTATTTTAAAACAAACAAAAACATACATTAAAAATAACATCAATTACATATCTGTTGTGGCCCAGCAGGATCTGTTGGAGTTGCTATGGTACTCAGATAGCGATGAATCCTATGAGTCAGCTATGGAGGAGGTGGAGGACCCTGTGCAGGGTTCAGACCCAGAGCAGGGACCAGAGAGGCTGATTGACCACCAGGAGGCGCCTGAGGCATGGAGCAGTGGGGAAGATCAAAGGGAGTTTGTCCCTGATGCAAGATTAAGAAGGGCGGAGAAACGAAGGCAAGAGCTGCTTCGGAGACAAGCTCCTAAGAGATAATCAAGCTCAGGTGGTTGTGGCTTGGCCCCTCCCAAGAGCGTATATAAGAAGGGACTTTGGGAGGGGGCTTTTTGCAGGACACAACCGTTCATAGTAATCTGGAGAAGTCCTTGTCTGATCTGCCTTGTGTTTCCGTTTGTAACAAGCTGGAGAAGCTCTTGTCTGTATCTGTTGGAGTCTGGGTTGCTGCCAACGTCTGGCCTGTGAGTCATGTTTGGGCTTTCAGCCAACAAGATTAAAGTACTGTAAATAAAGTGTGGCAAACAGCTAAGCCTGTGTCGGCGTTCATTAACGGATGGAGGGGGGTCAGAACACATATCTATTTAGCATGTTGTTTGGTCACAAGCATTTGTGCATCATCGCTTTCAATTGCATATAAAATCAGTAGTTATCAACCTACTATACGTTAGTACATTGATTATCATTGTAAATCATATATTCAGTTTACTCTTATAATTTCTTCCTTTTAAACATGTATTCTAAAGATTAAATTCATATACATACTAACGATCTGTTACATTGTAAATCTATTAAATAATAACATATCTTTATGGTATCTATCTTATTTTGATATTTCTTGCAGTATATATATAAAAAAAGGATTCACCAACATGCGTTTGTATATCATTACTTTCAAATTATATGTAAAATCATAAAGTATCTATCAAATGTATATAAATACATCTTTATCATTCTATCTCATAGAAACAACTACAATTATCATTTCTTCATTTTAAACAAGATATTCTAAATATTCAATTCATATATATATACCAATATTCCATTACTTTGTTATAAATCTATAAAATCTATATATTCAATTCATATATATACCAATATTCCATACATTGTTATAAATCTATAAAATCTATATAAAAATAATATGTCTTTATAATATCTCCTATCACATTCTATTATTACAATTCAAGATTATGGTAACTGTAACCATTGATAAAACAAGTTTGAGTTCAAATCACCAGGACAGGATGGATTACACCCCAGGGTTCTGAAGAAACTGGCAGATGAGATCTCTGAACCACTGAACTAGATCTTTCAGAGATCCTGGAGCACCGGGGAACTACCAGAGGACTGGAAAAGAGCTGATGTGGTTCCCATCTTCAAAAAAGGGAAAAAAACAGATCCAGGAAACTACAGACCTCTCAGCCTGACCTCAATACCAGGAAAGATTCTGGAAAAGATAATTAAGCAACAAATTAGCGAACACCTAGAAGCAAACAAAGTATAAGCCAAAAGCCAACATGGGTTTGTCAAAAACAGATCATGCCAGACTAATCTTATTGCATTCTTTGATAATGTGACAAAATTAGTGGACCAGAGGAATGCCGTCGATATAGTTTACTTGGACTTCGGTAAGGCATTTGATATGGTAGACCATAACCTACTACTAGATAAAGTAGAAGAATGTGGGTTGGACAGCATCACCACCAGATGGATTCGTAACTGGCTGACCAACCGCACTCAATGTGTAGTCCTCAATGGAACTGCATCTACATGGAGGGAAGTATGCAGTGGAGTACCCCAAGGCTCTGTTTTGGACCCAGTACTCTTCAACATCTTCATCAATGATTTGGATGAGGGAATAAATGGGGAACTCATCAAATTTGCAGATGACACCAAGCTGGCAGGAATAGCCAACACTCCAGAAGATAGGCTAAAGATTCAGAAGGATCTTGACAAACTTGAACATTGGGCACTATCTAACAAAATGAAATTCAATGGTGAAAAAAGTAAGGTTCTACATTTAGGCAACAAAAACAAAATGCACAGGTACAGTATAGGTGGTACCTTGCTCAACAGAAGTAACTGTGAGAGGGATCTTGGAGTCTTAGTGGACAATCGTTTAAATAGGAGCCAGCCGTGTGCAGCAGCTTCCAAAAAAGCCAACACAGTTCTAGGCTGCATCAACAGAGGGATAGAATCAAGATCACGTGAAGTGTTAATACCACTTTATAATGCTTTGGTAAGGCCACACTTGGAATACGGCATTCAGTTTTGGTCACCACGATGTAGAAAAGATGTGGAGACTCTGGAGAGAGTGCAGAGAAGAGCAACAAACATGATTAGGGGACTGGAGACTAAAACATATGAAGAACGGTTGCAGGAACTGGGTATGTCTAGTTTAATAGAAAGAAGGACTAGGGGAGACATGATAGCACTCTTCCAATATCTCAGGGGTTGCCACAAAGAAGAGGGAGTCAAACTATTTTCCAAGGCGCCAGAGGGTAGAAACAATGAGTGGAAACTAATCAAGCATGACACCCGCATGACACCCCCGCACTCCCCCTGCTTTTGGCAAGTGATGACAAAAAGGTTAGCCATCACTGCCCTATAAAATCAGAGCAGTCATCTACCCAATTCCTCTGTTGCCCAATTTGGTGGTGACTTTTCAACATTACCTGAAAGCTAACTTTATTTTATTGGATAATGTCATTACAAATATTTTGCAATGAACTTTCTTTCTAAAGATTTCCAAGGCACCTGAGGGTAGAACAAGCAGCAATGGATGGAAACTAATCAAGGAGAGAAGCAACTTAGAACTGAGGAGAAACTTCCTGACAGTTAGAAAAATTAATCAGTGGAACAGCTTGCCTCCAGAAGTTGTGACTGCCCAAACACTGGAAGTCTTTAAGAAGATGTTGGATAGACATTTGTCTGGAACGGTATAGGGTTTCCTGCCGAGGCAGGTGGTTGGACTAGAAGACCTCCAAGGTCCCTTCCAACTCTACTATTGTATTATATAAGTCCCAAGTCTTATAAAATTGTTCATCCTCTTGTTCTCTGATTTCAAATGTCAATTTACTCATATCAGCACATTCCATTGTTTTTCGAATAATTTCCTCCTGCGTTGGTATTTTCTCATTTTTCCAATTTTTTGCAAATACAATTCTGGCTGCCGTTAAAATATTTACGATCAAATATTTCAAGTCTTTATTGTATGTATCTGGCATAATACCCAATAAAAGAGTCTCTGGTTTAAAGTCTATGCGTTTCTGTGTCATTTTTTTTTCAACCACATGTGGATTTTATTCCAATACCTTTTAGCTTCTGTGCAAGTCCACCACATGTGGCAGTATGATCTCGGTGTCTGATGTCATTTCCAACACTTTTCCGATTTGTTTTTGGACATTCTTGCTATTCTCATTGAGGGTAGGTGCCACCTGTAAAACATCTTATACAAATTTTCCTTATAAGCTGTTGACATTGTCATTTTATAATTTTGGGACCACAATTTCTCCCATTTCTCTAGTTCAATTCCATGTCCAAATTTCCCCCCCAAGCTATCATAGGTTCTTTAACTTGTTCTTCATTTAGCTTAATCTCTATTAAATGTCCATATAGTTTTTAAATTACTTTTTCATCAGTACCTGTCAAAATTTCATCTCAGTTTTTTTTATCATAAAAACCTTCCATTTCGCAGTCTTTGCCATATCTAGATTGTATTTGCACATATGAAAACCAATTCATTTCTATTCCTTCCTGTTTCAGCTCTTGCATAGATTTGAATTTACCCTCTGCATTCAAAATTTTACCATATCTAACCGTCAGTGACGTGTGGTGAGGTTTATGGCTGGTGAGGCTGGTGATGTCATCAGTGCGAACCGCGGTCCCCTTCATGTTGACTCAGGAAGGAGGGGAATGAGACCACATGTGCAGGAGGCTGAAGCTGCCTCAGCCTCCTGCACACGTGGCCCCATTCTCCACCTTCCTGAGTCAACATGAAGGGGACTGCAGCTCGCACTCCGCTGTCCCCTTCATGTTGACTTAGGAAGGCTCGTGTGCAGGAGGGAGGCTGAGGCTAGAGGAACCTCCTGCACACTTGGTCCCATTCCCAGACCATGTGTGCAGATGGCACCTCAGCGCCTTTTCCCTTTTTTTTATTTTCATGATGAGAGCGGTGAGGCTCTGCCTCCCCTGACCGCACGTCCCTGCTAACCGTTTGTTCCTTTTTGTATATTATCTGATGTGAAATGGCTTCAATAGTTGATATTTTGGTATTTTTAAGTAATAGTGTTTTTTAATCTTCTCCCAATTCAATAACAAAGCTTCCCTTAAGTAATGTCTTCTGAAATAACCCTGTGTTTTAGTACCTTTATACCATAAAAAAGCAGGCCATCCCAACAATAAGCCATGTCCTTCTAGAGCAGTGGTTCTCAACCTTCCCAATGCCATGACCCTTTAATACAGTTCCTCATAACTAGAGGATGAGCAATTTTATAGAGCATGGGATTTGTTGTACCAATGGTTAGATTAAAAAACCTGGAAATGAAATTGTCTTTTTTATGCAAAAATAGAAAGTTATATTTAATGCTATGAAAGTTCTTATATATATATATATATATATATATATATATATATATATATATATATATATATGTGTGTGTGTGTGTGTGTGTGTGTGTGTGTGTGTGTGTGTGTGTGTGTGTGTGTGTGTGTTGTATTTGTACTGATAAATAAATAAAGGGAGACTAGGATAGATCTATTTCGAGCTAATTAGCTCTCATCAGCTAGCCATAACCTTACTGGGATTTGAACCCGGGCTGATTATATCTTAGGCAGGAGTGTTAGCCACTAAGCCACGGGCTCACTTCCTTATCAGTTGAGCCAGGGAAATAGGTATGTATTAGTGTTACAACCCCTGGTATGCCTAAATATGGGAGGAAGGTCACTACTCCCTCTTTCTGTCCTTCACAGAAATGTGTGTGTGTGTGTGTGTGTGTGTGTGTGTGTGTTTGTGTGTGTGTGTGTGTGCGCGTTGTAATTGTACTGATAAATAAATAAAGGGAGACTAGGATAGATCTATTTCGAGCTAATTAGCTCTCATCAGCTAGCCATACCCTTACTGCTGTTGACATAATCCCAGTACAACACAAATATAAAAAGGCAACAGTAAAAATAAAAATATGGTTTTCTGCCTGCATGGTCTTCTGTGATGAGCCGAAGGACAGAAAGAGTGAGTAGTGACCTTCCTCCCATATTTAGTCATACCAGGGGTTGTAACACAAATACATACATACACACACACACACACACACACACATGTTAATCTTTTTTATTATGAAATAGAGTACTTATTTATGCGACATATGAAGAGCAATAATGCACCTAATGTATAAGAGTGGGATGATTTGAACCTTTAGGTATAATTATAGGTAGTGACTATTCTATACTATAAAGATTTTTGTTATACCAAATGGACTAACGATGATGCAATGAACAATGGATGCACATATGAATTGAAATACTTAATGACTATATGGATTGATAATTAACAAAAAGGAAAACTATATTTGGAGTTGGGGATGATTGATGACACTATGGTTAACTGAAAGTATAAATGTGCAATATGAATTAATGGGAATCTTTTGTTTTAACCTATAAAGATTTATTGTTACCTAATAGATAATTATGGATTTAAGGAAATAAGGGCTGTCACAAATGAAAGAATACTAATGGTAATTTGAACACTATAATGCTCAATGAAATATTTAGTTATGTTTAATGGATAGCCTGTGACTTTATTTTTAACTGCAAAAACCATTGCACAAAAACTTGTAACCAAATGACATGCTTGATGAAACCAAGGAAAGTTGTTTTTTCTCCTTGCTTCTGTTCTGTATGTGTTGTCTTGTTTTTTTTTTAAAGAAAAAATAAATAAATAAAAAAATACAGTTCCTCATGTTGTGGTGACCCCCAACCATAAAATTGGTGTCTCGGTTCCTAAGACCATTGAAAATACGTGTTTTCCGATGGTCTTAGGCGACCCCTTTGAAAGGGTCGTTCGACCCTCCAAAGGGGTCCCGACCCACAGGTTGAGAAACACTGTTCTAGAGTCAATAATCTAGAATTCTTTAGTATTATCCACTCCTTAACCCACATCAATCTAGTTGCCTGGTGATATAATTCCCAGTAGGGTAGGCCCCTGCCTCCTCTTGATCTAGCATCTTGCAACGACTTTAATTTTATTCTTGCTTTTTCCCCCTGCCAAATGAACTTCAAAACTATTTTATTTAATTCGTCAAAAGAAATTTCCCTAGTCTAATTGGAATTGTCTGGAACAGATATAAAATTCTAGGTAAAATGTCCATTTTGATTGTAGAAATTCTCCCTATCACTGATAATTGTAAATTTTCCCATTTCCTTAGATCAGACGCAATCTGTTGCTTAAGTTTATAATAATTATTCTCTTTAAGAGTGCTACATCTTGCAGTTAAATATATCCCTAAATATTTAACCTTGTTTGTTACTTGGATCTCCAATGCTTCTGCCAATTCTTTCTTTTGTCTCGGTGTTATATTCTTTGTCAAAATTTTTGCTTTGTCTTTATTTATTTTCAGACCAGCTACATTCCCATCTCTCAATCAATTTAGGTGCCGTTTCAAGTGGATCCTCGAGAATAAAAACCAAGTCATCTGTGAATGCTTGTAGTTTATATTCTTCTTTTTTGATTTTCATTCCTTTCATTCCTTTTTTCTTTTCTGATCTTTCTATTTAATACTTCTAATGTTAAGGCAAAGAGAAAAGGTGATAATGGGCAACCCTGTCTTACAATACAATACAATGCAATAGTTGAGTTGGAAGGGACCTTGGAGGTCTTCTAGTCCAACCCCCTGCCTAGGCGGGAAACCCCATACCGTTTCAGACAAATGGCTATCCAACATCTTCTTAAAGACTTCCAGTGTTGGGGCATTCACAACTTCTGGAGGCAAGCTGCTCCACTGATTAATTGTTCTAACTGTCAGGAAATTTCTCCTCAGTTCTAAGTTGCTTCTCTCCTTGATTAGTTTCCACCCATTGCTTCTTGTTCTACCCTCAGGTGCCTTGGAGAATAGTTTGACTCCCTCTTCTT
Source organism: Natrix natrix natrix (assembly GCA_029891615.1). Taxonomy (NCBI): domain Eukaryota; kingdom Metazoa; phylum Chordata; class Lepidosauria; order Squamata; family Natricidae; genus Natrix; species Natrix natrix. The sequence goes on along the minus strand of JAKRSK010005300.1, from coordinate 219,633 downwards.
TGTGGCAACCCCTGAGATATTGGAACAATGCTATCATGTCTCCCCTAGTCCTTCTTTCTATTAAACTAGACATACCCAGTTCCTGCAACCGTTCTTCATATGTTTCAGCCTCCAGTCCCCTAATCCTCTTTGTTGCTCTTCTCTGCACTCTTTCTAGAGTCTCCACATCTTTTTTACATCGTGGCGACCAGAACTGAATGCAATATTCCAAGTGTGGCCTTACCAAGGCATTATAAAGTGGTATTAACACTTCACGTGATCTTGATTCTATCCCTCTGTTGATGCAGCCTAGAACTGTGTTGGCTTTTTTGGCAGCTGCTGCACACGGCTGGCTCCTATTTAAATGGTTGTCCACTAGGACTCCAAGATCCCTTTCACAGTTACTACTACTGAGCAAGGTACCACCTATACTGTACCTGTGCATTTCATTTTTCTTGCCTAAATGTCGAACCTTACTCTTTTCACCATTGAATTTCATTTTGTACCTTTCTTTATTTCAATGGAGTCCGTCAATTCTCCATTTATCATTATCTTTGCTGTTTGTTTATGATATATGGTTCAAATGGCTTGTGTGAATTTCTTACCAAAATTCATCTGCTCCAATAGTAAGAACATAAATTGCCAACTCACGTTGTCAAATGCTTTCTGGGCACCTACAAAAATCAAAGCCATTTGTTTTTCAGGGTGCGCCTCATAATACTCCAATGTATTCAAAATTATTCCCATATTATCTTTAATTTGTCTTTTTGGTAAAAACCCATTTTGGCCGGGGTGAATAAAACCATGTAAATATCTTTTAAGTCTTTCTGGTAGTATCGAAGCAAATAAATTTTAGTCTGAATTCAGCAAGGAGATGGGTCTATAGTTCTTAATTTGTGATAGATCAGCCTCCTCTTTGGGTAGGAGAGTAATATATGCCTCTGACCATGATTTGGGTATCCTACTCACTGACATCGCCTCGTTCATAACTTCCAGTAGTGGAATGGACAACAAATCTTGAAAAGTCTTATAGAATTCTGCAGGTAGCCCATCTGGGCCTGGAGCCTTGCTGTTATTTTGTTTTTTAAGTGCTTCAGTTAATTCCATCATAGTTATTCTACTTTCTAGTATTGTTTCCATTTCTTTAGGTATCTGGGGAAGATTGGTTTCTTGTAAGTATTGTTTAACTCCCCCCTCTTCCCCAACCTAAGATCTTTATACACCGCTGTTGCTCTCTCGCCCCATCTAGTGGCCTGAGAGAACATATACGCCCAACCTAAGATCTTTATATACTGCTGCTGTTCTCTAGCCCCATCTAGTGGCCTGAGAGAACATATACGCCCAACCTAAGATCTTTATATACTGCTGCTGTTCTCTAGCCCCATCTAGTGGCCTGAGAGAACATATACGCCCAACCTAAGATCTTTATATACTGTTGCTGTTCTCTAGCCCCATCTAGTGGCCTGAGGGGACAAATATGCCCAACCTAAGATCTTTATGTACTGCTGTTGCTCTCTAGCCCCATCTGGTGGCTGGAGAGACAAAATAGCAAGTATATTGTTTGAAGCTGACACAGCCCATTTTACCCATTAGACTGCACTCTCAAACCAAGTGCATGCTGGGAAGCCAGACTCCATTTCCTTTAGCATTTGGAGAAGGCAGGAGCACAAAGAAGCATCCATCTTAATTTATGGCATGTGGTCATCCAAGGACAAACCCACATCCCCCACACAAAGCATCGCTGGTGAGATTTAAATTGCTTGTATTTATTCATTGTTCTTGTTGTGGCTTGCCAGCAGCCAGTGGAGCTGGCAGCAGATTCGGACAGTGAGGAGGTTGGAGAGGAGCATGGGCCAATCCTAGAGGCTGGGGAAGGCTTGGAGGAGGGCTCTGCATCAGAGGCAGAGACAGGGCCGAGGCCGTCTGGCAGTTCTCAGCTGCCTTCAGAGCTAGAGAGCAGTGAGGCAGAGGAACAGCTGGAGCCTGTTCCCAGTGTGCGCATGCGCAGAGCTGCCAGAAGAAAAGAACAATTCAGAAATTAGGGTCGACTTGGGAGTAAAGTCACAGGTGGAAGGTGATGGGCGCCTCCCAGAGGAAATAAAAGAGGAGCGAAAGGGGAGTGGGCTTTTGCAGGAAACAATTCCTTCGTTTGGTCATTAGATTCATTTCAGGAGTGTGAAAATCTGTCCGTGAATCCCAGAGACTCTATGCCCAGTCTTTCCTTGCACAGGAAAATTGGAAAATATTTACAGGGCAGCTTTCCAAGATAGATAAGATCTGCACTCATAAATATTCCTTTGAGAGACTGTTTGCCAGGCCTTGCTGAATGTGAATGAGATGAATTCACATTCGTTTAATAAAAGGGGTTTTGCTAGGACCAAGACTCTGCCCCATGCTGTTGGGGGAAGCCTAGATCAGAACAGTTGCATTTAGCAGTAATTCAATACTACCGATCTTGTACTTGGTTCTCATTGTATGTATTCCTATTTTCCTCAGTTTCACCGCATCCTGTTCTTTCAATAAAGCATGCAGATCTACGCACATGGTCTGTTTTATTGAAGGATAGGTGGGTTTAGGTGCATGCCGAACTCCATGCAGACTAACGTGTAGTAGGGGCACAACGAAAGCAGTGCAAAGCACGTAAGAAGCAATGGATGAAAACTCATCTAGGAGAGAAGCAACCTATAACTAAGGAGAAAGTTATAACAATTATTGGAATAGTGGAACTATTTGCCTCCAGAAGTTGTAAATGCTCCATTGATGGAAGTTTTTAAGAAGAGACTGGACAACTATTTGTCTGAAATGGTATAGGGCTTCCTGCATAGGCGGGGGGTGGTGGTGGACTAGAAGACCCCCAAGGTCCTTTTCAACTCTGTTATTCTGCAGTTCTCCTCCTCATATTTTTCTATACATAAATTGTATGCCTTCCTTTGCTATATAACAGTGATGGCAAACCTATGGCACGCGTGCCACAGGTGGCACGCGGGGCCATTTGTCAGGGCACGCAAGGGGCTGCCCTGTCAGCTGGCCAGCACACATGTGCACGCTGGCCAGCTGAGTTCACCCTTTTTTAAAGCCATTTTTCGCCCTCCCCAGGCTCCAGAGGCTTTATAGGAGCCTAGGGAGGGCAAAAAGAGCCTTCCCCCCCCCCTCCGGAGGCTTCATGAGCTTCCATGAAGCATCCGGAGCGTAAAAAACCAGCCATACGGGCAAACCAGAAGTTCGGGAATGGATTTCCGGTTTCCTCGAAGGGTCGTTTTGAGTGGTCCGAAGGCTTCAGGGACCGTCCGGAGGCTTCCCTGAAGCCTTCGGAACGCTTAAAACGACCTTCCGAGCAAACCGGAAGTGACTTCTGGTTTGCTTGGAGGGTCATTTTGAGCGCTCCGAAGGTGTCTGGGAGGCCTCCGGGCGGTCCCTGAAGCCTTCGGAGCGCTCAAAACGCCCCTCCGAGCAAACCGGAAGTCACTTCCGGTTTGCTCGGAGGGTTGTTTTGATTGCTCCGAAGGCTTCAGGGAAGCCTCCTGAAGGTCCCTGAAGCCTCCGGAGGGCGTCTGTGGGGGCAGGGGAGGCTGTTTTAGTCCTCCCCAGGCTCCTATAAAGCCTCTGGAGCCTGGGGAGGGCGAAAAAAGCATGTAAAAATGGGAGGAGCGCCTGTAGCGCGCGCATGCGCACTGGGAGGGGTCACGCATTGCATTATGGGTGTGGCATGCCTGCACACGACCCCCCTGCGCTCCCCCCACTTATGGCACACGAGCCAAAAAAGGTTCACCATCGCTGCTATATAAGATATATTATCTAATCTGAAACCAGCTACTGATAATAGCCGGATTAATTTTTATGCGTAAGATATGCATCTTCTTTTTCTCATTGCAAAGATCTTCTAACAGTAATAAATGTTGGAAAGGCCTTGAAGCAGAAGGAAAGTTTAATTATAAAGGTGGTCCTTGGCTTACAACCATTCAATTAGTGACCATTTAAAGTTACAATAGCACTGAAAAAAATGACTTGTGACCAGGGGTGCTATTCACTTACCTTCGTGTTCTGACCCTCCTCTCCACGCCTGTGAATAAACCAGACCACAAGCTTGGCTGTTTGCCACTGTTTAATTACTGAGATAACAAATCCTTTGGCTGAGGGCCCAGACAACTCACATTCAATAGAATAGCTCTGCAGCAACCCAGATAATTCAAATGAAGCCACGCAGATAGTCCAAACGAGCAGACACGGCTCGAATACACAGATAGATTTTCGTAACTACTAATTCGAACGGTTGTTTCCTGCAAATGTCCCCTCCCAACGCCTCACCTATAATCTCTCTTGGGAGGGGCCAATCCACAACCACTTGTGCTTAATCATCTTCTGTGAGTCTGCCTACGGAGTTGCTGCTTCAGTTTCTCAGCCCTTCTCAATCTAGCATCAGGGACAAACTGCCTTTGATACTCCCCACTGCTCCATGCCTCAGGCACCTCCTGGTGGCCAACCAGCCTCTCTGGTCCCTGCTCTGAGTCTGACCCCTGCACAGGGTCCTCCACATCATCCAGGGCAGACTCATATGGTTCCTCGCTATCCGAGTCCATCAGCAGCTCAACCGGATCCTGCTGAGCAACAACACCTTCCCTATTTGCAGTTTGCAAATGTGAGCGCACCCGGGTGCATTCAGCCTTCCACACATGCGCTTTTGGCGAAAAAGGACCCAAATGGGATGCCATAGAGACGGGTGGGGGCACCTGCAATTTCCACTACCTGTTCAGGCGAACCGGTCCAAACCGGTAGAATACCACTTCTGCTCATGATTATTTTTCACACTTAGCACCAGGGCAGTGTCCCCATGGTCATGTGATCCAAAAGCAGAGGCTTGGAAACTGGCTTGTACTTAGGACAGTTGGCATGTGTCATGAGGTCACGTTATCCGCCGTTGCGATTTTCAGACAAGTGAATTCATCAGGGAAGCCAGATTCACTCCACAACTGTGTTGCTAACTTAACAACCGCAGTGATTCACTTAATGACTAGGGCAAGAAAGGTCATAAAATGGGGGAAAGTTTATTTAACGACTGACATGCTTAGGAAATGTTTGGCTTCCTGGTGTTCATAAGTCAAGGATTTCTTGTATGTCGTAAATATCCTCGTTTATTCCCTATGGGAGGGACCATTCACCGTTAACCTGTGCCTTTAGTCCTGAATTGGCCCTTCTTCCTTAGCTGTTATCTTCTCCTTGCAGCTCTGTGCATGCACACACTGGGAACAGGCTCCAGCTGTTCTTCTGCCTCACTGATGTCTGACTCCGAAGGCAGCTGATAACTGTCGGACGGCCCTAGCCCCATTTCTGCCTCTGACACAGAGCCCTCATCAGAGCCTTCTCCAGACTCCAGGATTGGCCCATGTTCCTCCCCAACCTCCTCACTGTCCGACTCTGCTTCCCAACTCCACTGGGCACTGGCGGGCCAAAACAATTATTAGCCAATGAGTCAGCTACCTTCCAACAGCTGAATGGCCAGAGAAGGATGAGTGAAATTGCCAAGCAACCAGCTCTCTTTGTCCAGTTGGACCATGTCACATATTGTTTTGGACAAATGTGAAAATCGTATTCATAGTGGGGTGTAAAGCCTGGGAACTCCAGGGCACCTGAGGGTAGAACAAGAAGCAATGGGTGGAAACTAATCAAGGAGAGAAGCAACTTAGAACTGAGGAGAAACTTCCTGACAGTGAGAACAATAAATCAGTGGAACAGAAGTTGCCTCCAGAAGTTGTGAATGCCCCAACACTGGAAGTCTTTAAGAAGATGTTGGATAGCTATTTGTCTGAAACGGTATAGGGTTTCCTGCCTAGGCAGGGGGTTGGACTAGAAGACCTCCAAGGTCCCTTCATACTCTACTATTGTATTGTATTAAGTTTAGTACTGGCTTTCCACAAAGATACACATCTTGCAGCCCAACATTTTGTGGAGATTCTTCCCGACTTCCTTTCCTCCTTAAATAGTGTGTTGGACGACCTGTTCTTTATGTAAATCACCAGAGATGAAAAATTTCCTCTTAAGGAGCAGCCTTCATGGGCAGCCCATCAGTTCTGCAAACAAGAAAAGAAAAAAAGAAAAAAAAAAGCAGGGGGGAGAGAGATGAACGAAGCAGAAAGAACGGAGATGAACATCTTAGCGGAATTCCTGCTTTTATTAAGTCTTTTTCCAGGTGAGAAGGGATGGACGGAGTTCATGATGGCATGGAAACAAAGATGAGCTATCTTATATGTTTGTTACTTTTTCCTTATTGATTGCTCTCACCGTTAGGGAATTTCTCCTAGAATTGAGACTTGTTGAGCATTGGGGATGGTGAGAAGAAATTGCACCTGGCCCAGATCCATCCATTTCTGTTTTCCTCAACTGTTCAGGACCTGGAATTAACAATAGGAGAAGAGATAATAATAATAAAAAAATAGATTGTGCAGAGATGAACAGGTTAACTTTGAGAATAAAGGATAAAGAGGAATCGGTGCACTTCAAGACATGGGGAAGATTTTATGATTGGTTAGAGAAAAGAATCTAGAAAAGAAAGAGAGAGATACAGAACCCAGACAAGACGCTATTAAATGGAAAAGCGAGGGAAGAAGGGAGAGAATAGAAAAGAAAGTATTAATATATAAGTATATGTTCAAGAAATGATAGATAGATAGATAGATAGATAGATAGATAGATAGATAGATAGATAGATAGATAGATAGATTGATAGATAGATGATAGATGATAGATAGATAGAAAGATAGATAGATAGATAGATAGATAGATAGATAGATAGATAGATAGATAGATAGAAAGAAAGATAGATAGATAGAGGTAGGATATGATAATGAAGAAAAGGGAACAGGAAAGAATAAGCAGAAAATTATAACAGGGTTTGTGGGAATACCACTCCCAAAATACACCAGTTCAGAGATGAAAAGAGATAATCACAATAATACAAAAGGACAGGAAGAGAGGAGGAGAGGAGAAGAGAAGAAAAGGGGAAAGAAGGAAGAAAGAGGAAAGGAGAGGAAGAAGGGAAGGGATAGAAAGAGAAGGAGAGAGGGAAGGATGGGGAAGAGGAGGAGAAGAGGGGAGGAGAAGAGAGGAAAGGGGAGAGAAGGAGGAAAGAGGAAAGGAGAGGAAGGAGGGAAGGAATAGAAAGAGAAGGAGAGAGGGCAGGAGGGCGGTGAGGAAGAGAAGAGTAGGGGGAGAGGCAAGGGAAGAAGGAAAGGATAAGGAGAGGAGGAAGAAAGAAAGTAGTGAAGAGAGGGAGGGTGAAAAGAAAAGAATAGGATGGCGATAATACAAAATAGGTGTACAGGATGGTCAGCAAAACAACCCAGAATGTATATTTTAATCTTTTACATGGAAAAGCAAATATGTAAAAAGTGATAAAGATAAAAGAGAATAATAACGATGTGAAGGCGTACCTGTAACTATATGTAAGGGAATAAAAATAAAAACGTATTTAAAAAAAAGAAAGAACGAAAGATCTGTAGGAAGATCTCTTCAGAACTTCAAGGTTTCTTATCGCAGGAGCCAAATCGAAGACTTGGTGATTCTAAACTTTCTTTTATTCCATCAGGTGTTTTCCCCAATGTGCAGCTGTCCGAAACGCAGGGACCGGGACAATCGGTCAAACTGACCTGTGCTGTCTCTGGCGTCGACGTCGGTGGTTGGTTCTGGGGCTGGAACCGAAAATGTCCAGGAAAAGGTCTTGAATGGCTGGGAGGAATTAAGAGCGTTCAGCAAGGAGGGGAAGCTTTCTACAGTTCGCGTTTTAACAATCGGATTGTGATCACCAGAGACACTTCCAAAAAGGAATTCTACCTCGAGTTGAGATCTTTCACAACCACAGATATTGGGGTATATTTCTGTGCCAGGCACAGATCACGATGAGAGAAAGCTACAGAGCATCCATCACGAAACCACACAAAGTCAGCCATCTGCAAAAGTTCTCATTCGTTATAAAGCAGTTCTACTCCGCTTCCCTCAAACAGTTTTCAAATATGTTTCCAAAGGGTACTAAAGGAGAGGATAATAACAAGAAAGAAATGAAGACCCAATGAACAAGTCTGTGAAATAAAACCTGCAGGAAAAAACTGACTAGAAAATTGAGTTGGAGAGAGACAGAGAGAGACAGAGGAAGGGAGAGGAAAATGGAGAGAGAGAGAGAGAGAGAGAGGCAGAAAGAGACACAGAAAGAGAGAAAGAGACAAGAGACAGAGACACACAGGGAGAGAGACAGAGAGAGAAGAAGGGAGAGGAAGGGGGATAGAGAGAGACAGAGACAAGAGAGACACACACACACACACACACAGAGAGAGAGAGAGAGAGAGAGAGAGAGAGAGGAAGGGAGAGGAGGGGGGATAGAGAGAGACAGAGAGAGACAAAGAGAGACAGAGACAGAGAGAAAGAGACAAGAGACAAAGACACAGAGAGAGAGACAGAGGAAGGGAGAGGAAGGGGGATAGAGAGAGGCAGAGAAAGAGAGACAGAGGGATGGAAAGGAAGGCAGAGAGACAGAGACAGAGAGAAAGAGACAAGAGACACAGAGACACAGAGAGAGATGAAGGGAGAGAGAGATAGAGGGAGGGAGAGGAAGGCAGAGAGAGAGACAGAGAGAGAGACAGAGAGAAAGAGACCAGAGACAGAGACACACAGAGAGAGACAGAGGAAGGGAAAGACAGAGGGAGGGAGAGGAAGGCAGAGAGAGAGAGAGACAGAGAGAGAGAGAGAGAGGCAGAGAGAAAGAGACAAGAGACACAGAGACACACAGAGAGAGACAGAGGAAGGGAAAGACAGAGGGAGGGAGAGGAAGGCAGAGAGAGAGAGAGACAGAGAGAGAGAGAGAGAGAGAGAGAGAGAGAGAGAGAGAGGCAGAGAGAAAGAGACAAGAGACACAGAGACACACAGAGAGAGACAGAGGAAGGGAAAGACAGAGGGAGGGAGAGGAAGGCAGAGAGAGAGAGAGACAGAGAGAGAGAGAGAGAGAGAGAGAGAGAGAGAGAGAGAGAGAGAGAGAGAGAGGCAGAGAGAAAGAGACAAGAGACAGAGACACACAGAGAGACACAGAAGAAGGGAGAGACAGGGAGGGAGAGGAGGGGGATAGAGAGAGACAGAGACAGAGAGAGACAAAGAGAGACAGAGAGAAAGAGACAAGAGACAAAGACACACAGAGAGAGACAGAGACACAGAGAAACAGAGGAAGGGAGAGGAAGGGGGATAGAGAGAGGCAGAGACAGAGAGAGATAGAGGGAGGGAAAGGAAGGCAGAGAGAGAGACAGAGAGAGAGACAGAGAGAAAGAGACAAGAGACAAGAGACAAAGACACAGAGAGAGAGACAGAGGAAGGGAGAGGAAGGGGGATAGAGAGAGGCAGAGAAAGAGAGACAGAGGGAGGGAAAGGAAGGCAGAGAGACAGAGACAGAGAGAAAGAGACAAGAGACACAGAGACACAGAGAGAGATGAAGGGAGAGAGAGATAGAGGGAGGGAGAGGAAGGCAGAGAGAGAGACAGAGAGAGAGACAGAGAGAAAGAGACCAGAGACAGAGACACACAGAGAGAGACAGAGGAAGGGAAAGACAGAGGGAGGGAGAGGAAGGCAGAGAGAGAGAGAGACAGAGAGAGAGAGAGAGAGAGAGAGAGAGGCAGAGAGAAAGAGACAAGAGACACAGAGACACACAGAGAGAGACAGAGGAAGGGAAAGACAGAGGGAGGGAGAGGAAGGCAGAGAGAGAGAGAGACAGAGAGAGAGAGAGAGAGAGAGAGAGAGAGAGAGAGAGAGAGAGAGAGAGAGGCAGAGAGAAAGAGACAAGAGACACAGAGACACACAGAGAGAGACAGAGGAAGGGAAAGACAGAGGGAGGGAGAGGAAGGCAGAGAGAGAGAGAGACAGAGAGAGAGAGAGACAGAGAGAGAGAGAGAGAGGAGAGAGAGAGAGGCAGAGAGAAAGAGACAAGAGACAGAGACACACAGAGAGACACAGAAGAAGGGAGAGACAGGGAGGGAGAGGAGGGGGGATAGAGAGAGACAGAGACAGAGAGAGACAAAGAGAGACAGAGAGAAAGAGACAAGAGACAAAGACACACAGAGAGAGACAGAGACACAGAGAAACAGAGGAAGGGAGAGGAAGGGGGATAGAGAGAGGCAGAGACAGAGAGAGATAGAGGGAGGGAAAGGAAGGCAGAGAGAGAGACAGAGAGAGAGACAGAGAGAAAGAGACAAGAGACAGAGACACACAGAGAGAGACAGAGGAAGGGAGAGACAGAGGGAGGGAGAGGAAGGCAGAGAGACAGAGACAGAGATAAAGAGACAAGAGACACAGAGACACAGAGAGAGACGAAGGGAGAGAGAGATAGTGGGAGGGAGAGGAAGGCAGAGAGAGACAGAGAGAAAGAGACAAGAGACAGAGACACAAAGAGAGAGACAGAGGAAGGGAGAGACAGAGGGAGGGAGAGGAAGGCAGAGAGAGAGAGAGACAGAGAGAGGGAAAGGAAGGCAGAGAGACAGAGACAGAGAGAAAGAGACAAGAGACAGAGAGACAGAGAGAGACGAAGGGAGAGAGAGATAGAGGGAGGGAGAGGAAGGCAGAGAGAGAGACAGAGAGACAGAGAGAGAGACAGAGGGAAAGAGACAAGAGACAGAGACACACAGAGAGAGACAGAGGAAGGGAGAGACAGGGGGAGGGAGAGGAAGGCAGAGAGAGAGAGGCAGAGAGAAAGAGACAAGAGACAGAGACACACAGAGAGACACAGAAGAAGGGAGAGACAGGGAGGGAGAGGAAGGGGGATAGAGAGAGACAGAGACAGAGAGAGACAAAGAGAGACAGACAGACAGACAGACAGAGGAAGGGGGAGAGAGAGAGCAGAGACAGAGAGAGACAGAGAAAGAGACAAGAGAGAGACAGAAAGACAGCTGGCCAGCCCGCACCTTGTTTTTGACCTGAAAAACTGCCTGAAAATAGCCCAAAAAACCAGCCTGAAAACGGCCCAAAAATGGCTTGAAAAACCAGAAGAGCAGCTGGTGAGCAGCTGGCATGTGCCCCCAGAGAGGTCTCTCTGTGCCACTTCTGGGGGTTTGCCATCACAGTCCTAGGCCCATCCAACGCACCCGCTTACTTGCTTACTTGCTAATTCAATCCATGTATGTTCTCTTTCCTCAGTCCACACATGTCCAACTCCCTTTCTTTTTTTCCCACGAAGTTGCACGAATGGATAAAACATCATGAAATCTGTAACGAGAAAGAATGTGCTGTATGAATTGAGCACAAACAGGAGCATATTACATCATTACAGAAAGGTTAAGGTCACAACGTAATAACCATTTCTTATTTGATAACCCTTTCTCTGAAGTGGTGCAGACAAACTAGACAGGAGGTTGGACCAGAAGACCACCAATGTCCCTTCCAAGTCTGTTACTCTATTCTGAATTCTATTCTATTCTATTCTATTCTATTCTATTCTATTCTACTCTACTCTACTCTACTCTACTCTACTCTACTCTACTCTACTCTACTCTACCCCATTTCATTCCATTCTGAATTCTATTCTGAATTCTATTCTGAATTCTATTCTATTCTATTCTATTCTATTCCATTCCATTCTATTGTATTCTATTCTATTCTATTCTACTCTACTCTACTCTACTCCATTCCATTCTGAATTCTGTTCTATTCTGAATTATATTCTATTCTGCATTCTATTCTACATTCTATTCTATTCTATTCTATTCTATTCTGTTCTGTTCTGTTCTGTTCTATTCTATTCTACTCTACTCCACTCCACTCTACTCTACTCTACCCCATTTCATTCCATTCTGAATTCTATTCTATTCTGAATTGTATTCTATTCTACATTCTATTCTGAATTCTATTCTACATTCTATTCTATTCTATTCTACTCTACTCTACTCCACTCCACTCCACTCCATTCTATTCCATTCTGAATTCTATTCTACATTCTATTCTATTCTACTCTACTCTACTCTACTCTACTCTACTCTACTCTACTCTACTCTACCCCATTTCATTCCATTCTGAATTCTATTCCATTCTATTCTGAATTCTATTCCATTCTGAATTCTATTCTGAATTCTATTCTACTCTACTCCATTCCATTCTGAATTCTATTCTACTCTACTCTACTCTACTCTACCCCATTTCATTCCATTCTGAATTCTATTCCATTCTGAATTCTATTCTGAATTCTATTCTGAATTCTATTCTACTCTACTCCATTCCATTCTGAATTCTATTCTACTCTATTCCATTCCATTCTATTGTATTCTACTCTACTCTACTCTACTCTACTCTACTCTACTCTACTCTACTCTACCCCATTTCATTCCATTCTGAATTCTATTCCATTCTATTCTGAATTCTATTCCATTCTGAATTCTATTCTGAATTCTATTCTACTCTACTCCATTCCATTCTGAATTCTATTCTACTCTACTCTACTCTACTCTACCCCATTTCATTCCATTCTGAATTCTATTCCATTCTGAATTCTATTCTGAATTCTATTCTACTCTACTCCATTCCATTCTGAATTCTATTCTACTCTATTCCATTCCATTCTATTGTATTCTATTCTATTCTTCTCTACTCTACTCCATTCCATTCTGAATTCTGTTCTATTCTGAATTATATTCTATTCTGCATTCTATTCTACATTCTATTCTATTCTATTCTATTCTATTCTGTTCTGTTCTGTTCTGTTCTGTTCTATTCTATTCTACTCTACTCCACTCCAGTCTACTCTACTCTACTCTACTCTACTCTACTCTACCCCATTTCATTCCATTCTGAATTCTATTCCATTCCATTCTATTCTATTCTATTCTATTTTCAATTCTATTCTTTTCTATATTCTACTCTACTCTACTCTACTCTACTCCTTACCTCCTTAAACAGTGTGTTGGACGACGTGTTCTTTATGTAAATCACCAGAGATGAAACATTTCCTCTTAAGGAGCAGCCTTCATGGGCAGCCCATCAGTTCTGCAAACAAGAAAAGAAAAAAAGGGGAGAGAGAGAGATGAATGAAGCACGAAGAACAGAGATGAGCACCTTAGTGGAATTCCTGCTTTTATTGAGCATTTTTCCAGGTCAGAAGGGATGAACGGTGTTTATGATGGCATGGAAACAAAGATGAGCTATCTTATATATTTATTACTTTTTTTTGTCTTTATTGCTTTGATCTGAACCTTCTCTTTCTACCCACAGGGTAGTGGGTGGGGGGGGGGGAGGCGCAGAATAGTAGACTAGCAATATAGATGGAATAGCAGTCACAACCAAAGCCACATTCATGGCGACTCGATTTCAAAAGTCTTCCTCCGACAAGCAATTTCTAAAGATGGAAATTACGTCCCACAATTCAGAGGAGGTACAGGAGGTAGCACACAGAACATAGAGTTGGAAAGGACCTTGGAGGTCTTCTAGTCTAACCCCTTGCTTGAGCAGGAGATCCTATACCGCTTCAGATAAATGATTTCCCAGCCTCTTTTTGAAAGCCTCCAGCGATGGAGTGCCCACAACTTCTGAAGGAAAGTTGTTCTGTTGGTTGATTGCTCTCACCACTAGGGAATTTCTCCTAGACTTGAGAATTGTTGAGCATTGGGGATGGTGAGTAGAAATTGCACCTGGCCCAAATCCACCCATTTCTGCTTTTCTCAACTGCTCAGGACCTAAAAAGATCTGTAGGAAGATACCTTAAGAACTTCGTCAAAACAAAACAAAGACGAATCGGAATATTATAAGATCTGGGATAACATTTTATCGATGGTTGGAACAAAAAAGGAAAGACCCAAAATAAGCAATGACTAAGATTTATAGGATGGAGATTAGAATTATGTATGAAATTATAACAGTGAAAATGTATCAGAACGAAGCAACATAGATGGAAATACGATATCTTTATATTTGTAAATACCGAATAGACCAATTGTAAATAAGCATGGCGGTTATAATATTTAACTTTACGTTTTAGTATGTATGGCAAAGACATTGCCAGGACGGTGACATTGTGTCCAATGTTTTAACGTATGTTTAATTAAAAAAAACTTTGAAAACTCCTTCAACGTTTCTTATCCCAGGAGCCGAATCAAAAAATTTGATTCAAACCTTTCTTTTATTCCACCAGGTGTTTTCCCCAATGTGCAGCTGTCCGAAACGCAGGTACCGGGACAATCGGTCAAATTGATCTGTGCTGTCACGGGAGTTGACAGCGGTGGTTGGTTCTGGGGTTGGAACCGAAAATGTCCAGGAAAAGGTCTTGAATGGCTGGGAGGAATTAAGAGCATTCAGGAAGGAGGGGAAGCTTACTACAGTTCGCGTTTTAACAACCGGATTGTTATCACCAGAGACACTTCCAAAAATGAATTCTACCTCGAGTTGAGATCTTTGGCAAAGGCGGATAGTGGGGTATATTTCTGTGCCAGGCAAAGATCACGATGAGAGAAAGCTACAGAGCATCGCTCCCAAAACCACGAAGAGTCACCCATCTGCAAAATTCTGAGTTCTGAGGGAGAGAGAGAGAGAGAGAAAGAGAGAGAGAGAGAGAGAGAGAGAGAGAGAGAGAGAGAGAGAGAGAGAGAGAGAGAGAGAGAGAGAGAGAGAGAGAGAGAGAGAGATTCTATCCCTCTGTTGATGCAGCCTGGAACTGTGTTGGCCAAAAAAGCCAACACAGTTCTAGGCTGCATCAACAGAGGGATAGAATCAAGATCACGTGTAGTGTTAATACCACTTTATAATGCCTTGGTAAGGCCACACTTGGAATACTGCATTCAGTTCTGGTCGCCACAATGTAGAAAAGATGTGGAGACTCTAGAAAGAGTGCAGAGAAGAGCAACAAAGATGATTAGGGGACTGGAGACTAAATCATATGAAGAACGGTTGCAGGAACTGGGTATGTTTAGCTTAAGAGAAAGAAGGACCAGGGGAGACATGATAGCATTGTTCCAATATCTCAGGGGTTGCCACAAAGAAGAGGGAGTCAAACTATTCTCCAAAGCACCTGAGGGTAGAACAAGAAGCAATGGGTGGAAACTAATCAAGGAGAGAAGCAACTTAGAACTGAGGAGAAACTTCCTGCTGACAGTTAGAACAATTCATCAGTGGAACAGAAGTTGCCTCCAGAAGTTGTGAATGCCCCAACACTGGAAGTCTTTAAGAAGATGTTGGATAGCTATTTGTCTGAAATGGTATGGGGTTTCCTGCCTAGGCAGGGGGTTGGACTAGAAGACCTCCAAGGTCCCTTCCAACTCTACTATTGTATTGGAGAGAGAGAGAGAGAGAGAGAGAGAGAGAGAGAGAGAGAGAGAGAGAGAGAGAGAGAGAGAGAGAGAGAGAGAGAGAGAGAGAGAGAGAGAGAGACTTAATTAACCCCACTTTGTTCCATGCCCAAAGACTCTATCAAACGCCAGAATAGGACAACTCAATGCAACTAGCTCACCATGGCCAACTTGCCATGGGGCAGCTGATGGCAATTGTTGAATTGCCATGGGACAATTCAAGAGTTCAATTTAATTATTTAAGGTAATTCTTAAAGTGTTTTGATTTTTATCATTCACATTTGATTTCGACCCTTCCTTTTGCATCTCCTCCTTAAATGATTCTTTTCCACCATTTCTTTGACATTAGTGTAAATTTTGTCCCATGATGAGTTGACCATGTTGAGTTGGCTACAGAGAGTAATTGAGTAATTCTTAAAATATTAAAAAAAGATTCAGCAGGGGACAGCAAACATGTTGTATACAGAAATGTTACTGATGTTTAAAGGAATTTATGGAAAAAAAGTGATAGAATCCTAAAGAGAGAACGGTATTGCTGAAGTTAGAAGATTAGGAGTATATATATTTAATTTGTCTGAAATGGTATAGGGTTTCCTGCCTAGTCAGTGGGCTGGCCTAGAAGACCTCCAAGGTCCCTTCCAACTCTACTATTGTATTGTATTGTATTGTATTGTATTGTATTGTATTGTATTGTATTGTATTGTATTGTATTGTATTGTATTGATTAATTGTTCTAATTGTCAGGAAATTTCTCCTCAGTTCTAAGTTGCTTCTCTCCTTGATTAGTTTCCACCCATTGCTTCTTGTTCTACCCTCAGGTGCCTTGGAGAATAGTTTGACTCCCTCTTTTTTGTGGCAACCCCTGGATGGCCTGCATCAAATGAAATGTCCATTAGAAAACTCCTGGAGCATTCATTAGCCAAAGCTTAGGAATAGGACAGCTATAGGCCAATAGAACAAATTGTAGAATTATTACTCAAATGTTTATTAGATGATGTTTCTTATTATTTCACCTTGTCCCACCTTCTCCGTTAGTGACAATGTTTAAAGCTCACTTATTCCGTTGTTCTATGTTTCTTGGCCTTTGGACCAGGAATCTTTTTCCTTGGAGTTCTCCCATAAAAAGCAATCAGAAAACCTGCACCTCATGTCTGGCATCCATCATTGGCTTTCTTCACCAGGCTCAGACCCGAATTGGGGACCCCAGTCTGTTTTGGCTCTGCAACCAAATACGACAAACACAGACTTCCGCGGATAATGAGATCTGCAGGGGGGGAAAAAACAACAATTGCTACCGATCTGCCTTCCATTGAGGGTCTGTACACTGCATGAATCAAAAAGAGAGCTGTGAAAATAGTAAATAGCTTGCGTATCATTGTCAAGAAAACGTAAACATAGATATGAAGTCACCAGGAATTCCGCTTGCCTGAAAGGACTCTTCCTCTTTATAACTTTATCGTGATATCTACTGATTAGGTATGGAAGGACAAAGTTGCAGGATGCTACCCATTCGTTAAATATCGATTGGGTCTAAAGACAGCGACTATCATCTCAATCTCGTCCTTGCTCAGAATAAGTGTGGAAATGTTATCGGGATGATGTTTCCTTCTTTGCTCAGTTGTTCAGCATTGGCTCCAGAAATTTGTATGAGGCTGTATCACCGTGGATGGGGTAATAGCACGGTGATTAACAGCCCTACAAAATCTTTGTCGGGTCAGAACAAGGACTAACCGAAAGGGGGAAACTTTCATGAAACATCCGAAGCATCACAATATAGAGAAAATAAGAAAACTGATCCGTGGACATTTTTTTTTGCAAGTCTTTGGAAACATACACTCCAAAAATAACATATTTTAAAAGATAGGCAGTAAAAATATGCAAAACTGGCCTTTCTTAAAGATCTTTAATTGCAAATATAAGTGGTCTTTTTTTTTTTTTTTTTGCCCCAAACAGTTTAACAATCCAGAGTCACGGTTATAAATGTTAAGATGGGTGGAAATGTTTTACTTCCGGTGCTATGGAAATAAGGGGTGAACTTGTTCTTCTGTTGTGATCCACTGACGGCCCGTGGAGCTGGCAGCAGAGTCCAACAATGAGGAGGCTGGGGAGGAACATGGGGCAGTCCTGGAGTCTGGGGAAGGCTCGGATGAGGGCTTTGCATCAGAGGCAGAGAGTGGGACAGGGCAATCTGGGAGTTATGTGCTGCCTCGGGAGTCAGACATCAGCGAGGCAGAAGAACAGGGGGAGCCTGTTCCCAGTGTGCGCATGTGCAGGGCTGCCAGAAGGCAAGAACAGTTAAGACAAAAGGGACGACTCGGGAGTAATGCTCGCAGGCGATTGGCCCCGCCCATAGGACATAAAGGAGGAGCAAAGGCACGTGAGTCTTTGCAGGAAGCAACTTGGTTCATGCTGGTCGGTTTAAATTCTGAAGCTCCGTTTTGACTCTGTGCTCCGTGTGGCCTTGCAAGCTAATTGCCAATTAGGTCTCTGGCAGCGTTTCAAGGGAGAGAAAGGTGGGTGCTTATCAGTTTTATCCCGAAGGACTGTGGCAGCCTATTGTCAGACTTTTTACAAACTAATTTGTGACCTCATTACAGGCTGTGAAGGAATATAATTCACAGCTTTTGAAATAAAAAGAGGGTTTTTGGGACTGAGCCAGGGGTGAAATTCAGCAGGTTCTGACAAATTCTGGAGAACCAGTAGCGGAAATCTTGAGTAGTTTGGAGAACCGGTAAATACCACCTCTGGCTGGCCCCAGAGTGTGGTGGGAATGGAGATTTTGCAGTATCCTTTCCCTGCCATGCCCACCAAGCCATGCCCACAGAACTGGTAGTAAAAAAAAAATGAATTTCACCCCTGGACTAAGTGTGTGCTTTTTACTATATCAGGAAGCCTAGATCAAAACATCTCCAAAGCACCAGAGGGCAGGACAAGAAACAATGGTTGGAAACTAATCAGAACAGAATTAAGGAGAAACTTCCTAACAGTGAGAACAATTAACCAGTGGAACAGAAGTTGCTTCCAGAAGTTGTGGATGCTTCCTCACTGGAGGTTTTTAAGAAGAGACTGAACAGCCGCTAGTCTGAAATGTTATAGGGTTTCTTGCTTGAGCAGGGGTTGGACTAGAAGACCTCCAAGACCCCTTCCAGCTCTATTCTGATGGATGAAGATTAAGACTACATTCATATCTGTCGCAACGTCTTCCAGTCCTAGCTGTGCAAGGCTTGATTCCAGGGACAGAGACCGGAGTCAGTTTTTGTCAAGGGATAAATCACTGTGTGACAGGATCGCACAGTGGTACAATCCATTAAGTAAACTCCTGGCTGAGTAAATTCACCAATCCATCCATTAACTCACCCTCTGCGATGCTGCCAGCTTCCTGGGAGTCAAGACCACTTAGAATCAGAGACCAAAATAACGAACGCAAACAGCCAACGATTTTCAAGCTTAACTCAATCAAGGTAGCCCATCTACCTTCCCTGCACAAAGTCTCTATGGAAAAGTAAGCTTGACATCTTTCTTTTATCAGCATGCTCTTAAAACACACACACACTTTAATGTGGTGGTAAAAGTAAGAACTACTGTTCAACTTACACAACATCTCTCGGTTTGAAGTGTTTTGAGTGACATACCGAGGGTCACGCCGTACTTTAGTTATTTAGCTAGTTTTGGAATTTAAAATAGCATTTATTAGATTTTTCCAACATTTAAAACACAAAACACAAGTTTACACCTATAACCGCTTTTCCATATCACTATCAATATCTTTCATAACAATCCTATTTACGAAAATTCTAACTCTATAAAACTGTCGTAAATTATATCATTTAAATTATAATAACATCCACTCAAACATCGACATCATCTACTTCTTATAAATTTTGCCTTCTATATATTAGATTTTTACATCTCTTACCTTAATTTTTACGCTTACTCTCAAGCCAGGAGTACCATCTATTCCAAATTTGATAGTATCGGTTTCTTCCCTCTCCTTCATTCCCATAGCCAGTCTATCCATTTCTGCACATTCATACATTTTCCTTCTTATCATCGGGTCTGGGGGAGTATCTGTTTGTTTCCAGTTTTGTGCTAAGATGATTCTACTCATGGTTAATATATGTAATGTTATGTATTGTAATTTCTCCCCCCATTTTCCCATCAAAAATACCCAGGAGAAACAACTCCGGCCTCAACGCTATCCTTTGTTCAGTTATCTCTTCCAGCCACTTTCTTATCTTATGCCAATATTTTCTAACCTTGGGGCAGGTCCACCAGATGTGGTAGAATGTTCCCTGTTTATCCCCATGTCTCCGTGGTCATGCCGTATTTTAAAAGGGGGCATGGCCTCTTTGGAGAAGAGATTTCAAGCATTGTAAGGGAATAATAGATGACGAGGCCATTTTGCAAAACTAATTTTGCTTCTTAAGCCCTCCCCAGAAGTAAAAAAATGGGCCAGTATTCCATGTCTTGTTATCATATATGCTATGTCCGTCCCCTGAGGACGTGGCCATGCACACTCCAGCCAAGTGGGAGTGGCGCTGGCCAGGGCGGGACATTAGGTGATCAAATTAGCCAGTTGAACTGCTGGCCTTCAGAAGTTGTAGGTGATTCATCGCTGGAGATTTTAAAGAAGAGACTGGACGGTCACTTGCCAGAAATGGTATAGGATCTTCTGCTTGAGTAGGGGCTGGACTAGAAGACCTCCAAGGTCCCTTGCAACTCTGTTATTCTATTCTATTCTATTCTATTCTACTCCACTCCACTCCACTCCACTCTACTCTACTCTACTCTACTCTACTCTACTCTACTCTATTGAGTGCCTATGCTGAACATCAGGATATTCACCCCAAAATTACAATAGTATTTAAAGAGGAAAGGTTTTTGTCAAGGCACCACTCACTGTGTAACTGGGGCGTCACGGTGAAACAACCCTATTCAAAAACCATTCGAAATCTAAGGAATCGCGTTGCCAAGTTCGTTGCTTGTCTAACCCACAATCTTCCCGTGAAGCAAATTTCTTGGAAAGTCACTTTTCTGAAATGGTATAGGATCTCCTGCTTGAGCAGGGGGCTGGGTTAGAAGACCTCCGAGACCTCCAAGAAGACCTCCAAGGTCCCTTCCAGCTCTGTTCTGATTCAGATAAAAAGCAGCGACTATGAGTACTACCAATTTGTTGTAAGGTTACATGAACAGAGCATCCACAACTTCTGGAGGCAAGTCTTTCCACTGATGAACAGTTCCCACTGCCAAGAAATTTCTCCACAGTTCTAGATTGGTCCTGCCCTCGATTAGTTTCCATCATGGTTTAGCATAGAATAGAATAGAATAGAATAGAATAGAATAGAATGGAATGGAGTGGAGTGGAGTGGAGTGGAGTGGAGTGGAGTGGAGTGGAGTGGAGTGGAGTGGAGTGGAGTAGAGTAGAGTAGAGTAGAGTAGAGTAGAGTAGAGTAGAGTAGAGTAGAGTAGAGTAGAGTAGAATAGAATAGAATAGAATAGAATAGAATAGAATAGAATGTAGAATAGAATAGAATTCAGAATGGAATGGAGTAGAGTAAAGTAGAGTAGAGTAGAGTAGAGTAGAATAGAATAGAATAGAATAGAATAGAATAGAATAGAATAGAATAGAATAGAATAGATTAGAATGGAGTGGAGTGGAGTGGAGTGGAGTGGAGTGGAGTGGAGTGGAGTAGAGTAGAGTAGAGTAAGTAGAGTAGAGTAGAGTAGAGTAGAGTAGAGTAGAATAGAATAGAATAGAATAGAATAGAATAGAATGTAGAATAGAATAGAATTCAGAATGGAATGGAGTAGAGTAGAGTATAGAGTAGAGTAGAGTAGAGTAGAGTAGAGTAGAATAGAATAGAATAGAATAGAATAGAATAGAATAGAATAGAATAGAATAGAATAGAATAGAATAGAAGTTGGAAGGGACCTTGAAGGTATAATATAATATACAATATAATAACACAGTTGGAAGGGACCTTAGAGGTCTTCTAGTCCACCCCCCTGCTTAGGCAGGAAACCCTACTCCACTTCAGACAAATAGATATCTAACATCTTAAAAACTTATTGTAACAATCACAATTTCTGGAGGCAAGTTGTTCCACTGATCAATTGTTCTAACTGTTGGGAAATTTCTCTTCAGTTCTAAGTTGCTTCTCTCCTTGATTAGTTTCCACCCATTGCTTCTTGTCCTGCCCTCAGGTGCCTTGGAGAATGGATTGACTCCCTCTTCTTTGTGGCAACCCCTGAGATATTGGAACACTGCTATCATGCCCCCCCTAGTCCTTCTTTTCATTAAACTAGACATACCCAGTTCCTGCAACCGTTCTTCATATGTTTTAGTCTCTAGTCTCCTATTCCTCTTTGTTGCTTGTCTCTGCACTCTTTCCAAAGTCTCCACATCTTTTTTACATTGGGGCAAACAAAACTGAATGCCGTATTCCAAGTGTGGCCTTACCAAGGCATTATAAAGTGGTATTAACCCGTCATGTGATCTTGATTCTCTCCCTCTGTTGATGCAGCCTAGAACTGTGTTGGCTTTTTTGGCAGCTGCTGCACACGGCTGGCTCATATTTAAATGGATGTCCACTAAGACTCCAAGATCCCTTTCACAGTTACTACTATTGAGCAAGGTACCACCTATACTGTACCTGTGCATTTGGTTTTCCTTGCCTAATCCATTGTTTCCATCCATTGCTTCTTGTCCTAGGCTTCAGGTGCTTTGGAGAGCTATCTCTTGTATGATTGTCGTCTAACCTACAGCCTTCTATCATGTCTATCATATCTCCCCTGGTCCTTCTTTTCATTAAACTAGACCCAGTTCCTGCAACCGTTCTTCATATGTTTTAGCCACTAGTCCCCTAATCATCTTTGTTGCTCTTCTCTGCACTCTTTATATAGTAAAGGATTGATATATCTAATGCTGCATGTTATAACCGCAGCAAGATTGCTCTATGCACAAAACAAGAAGTAATAAAGAAAATGTTGGTCTGTGCAGAAATGGACGAACTGACACTAGAGCTTAAAAATAAAGATGAGACTGAAATTTGGAACAAAATGTATCGATGGTTGGAAACTAGGAAAAGGAGTCAGAACAATATATACTGAGGATTTGCAGAACTGAAACTGGACAATACTTAGACCAATATACAAGGGAGAACAAGGAATATATTTATAAGATCAAAGTAGCAATGTACGACAAGTAGGAACTGTATTTGCTGTTACGTTCAAATATGTATGGAAATGACTCTGTGTCCAATGTTTTAATGTTTATTTATTTTTTAAAAAATAGATTAATTTTTGTGTGCTGCATTTAATTTACATTTACATCTTTTAAAGTGTTTAAACCTTCCTCTGAAAATATAGAAATGGTCCTTCAAGAAATGTGTGTCAAGTGTCAAGCTTTAAGAGTTTACAATAGAAGGGGGGATGAATGAAAGGTCACGATTTAAGAGTTTACAATAGAAGGGGGAATGAATGAAAGGTCAAGATTTAAGAGTTTACAATAGAAGGGGGGATGAATGAAAGGACTATGAATGGGTGCTCAAGTGATGAGGCAGAAGGAAACCAGGGGCAAGCCAGAAAGAATATTTAGTGGGTATAAAAGTGGTAGAAAGAGAAATAAGATTCCAAGAGAGAAATATAAAAGAGGGATCGAAAAATCAATAAATGATGTCTCAAAAAAGTCTGAAAAAGAATAAGAGATGATGGATAGAGATAGAATTCCTCTCAATATAGAGAATGCATTAGAAATTAAAAGAAGTAAAAATACAAATTGGAAAAACAGTAGAACATAGAATAGAATAGATTAGAATAGAATAGAATAGAATAGAATAGAATAGAATAGAATAGAATAGAATAGAATAGAATAGAATAGAACAGTTGAAGGGACCTTGGAGGTCTTCTAGTCCAACCCCCTGCCTAGGCAGGAAACTTTGTACCATTTCAGACAGATGGCTATCCAACATCTTCTTAAAGACTTCCAGTGTTGGGGCATTTACAACTTCTGGAGGCAAGCTGTTCCAATGATTAATTGTTCTCACTGTCAGAAAATTTCTCCTCAGTTCTAAGTTGCTTCTCTCCTGGATTAGTTTCCACCCATTGCTTCTTGTCCTACCCTCAGGTGCTTTGGAGAATAGTTTGACTCCCTCTTCTAACTAAAATACCTCAATATAATGAATGTATTAGAAATTAAAAGAAGTAGAAAATATAAATTGTGGAACATATATAGATAGATAATGGAATTGATTATAATCATAAGCAAATTAAGGTTAGAAGACGGAAGCCTACGAAGTGGTAACCTAACCGTATTATTACTATTAACAATGTGTAAAATATATATTTGAAAACTTATAATTTTAGGGGACTTGGAGATACAATCCCGGGATTGATTAAATTCGGTTAACGATTGGTTTTATTGGTGTTTTTAAACAATTGGAATTTGGGATTTATGGTGGAATACCGAGTAATTTCTAAAATATTAACATACTAAATGACTTAACAGGGGATAACAAATATACTTCATGAAGAAATGTTATTGAAGCTTGTAAGTACAACGTGCAGGTTAAAGTCAGAAGTTGGAAGACTAGGATTATGTATATCTAATTGTATTATTATTATTAGGATTATTTATATATATTTTTTATTTTGAACATGTAAACACATTGACAAAAACACACACAACATTTGCACATCACGTGGGAACTTCAAGTTCCTTCTTATAGCAGATATCTATTGGTACATCTTTACATACATTATTTCCCTCTCAATACATTTCTGTTCAATTTTGCACTTTTAATCCCCTTATTTCATTCTCTTTTACTTATCAATCTAGATTTGACTATTTACATCAGGCAGTCTTTGTTATTCTTCTACTAGTATACCATTTTTCCTTGATTTATATACCCTATCTTAGACTTTGATCACTAATTTCTACTACATCTATAATACGTGCTACTTTTCTTTCAGGTTCTTATTTCTTTTTTCTATCCTCCAACCACCTGTACCACATCTAATGGTATTATTAATGCTCGCATTGTGTAAAAAAAATATGTTGACTCAGTCAATAAACCGTCCACAAAATATGTATGACTGTTAAAGGAAAATTACAAAGAAAGAAAGAAAGAAAGAAAGAAAGAAAGAAAGAAAGAAGGAAGGAAGGAAGGAAGGAAGGAAGGAAGGAAGGAAGGAAGGAAGGAAGGAAGGAAGGAAGGAAGAAAGAAAGAAAGAAAGAAAGAAAGAAAGAAAGAAAGAAAGAAAGAAAGAAAGTTGTCAAGTTTTCAATTCCTGAATTAGAAGTCAGGATCGCAGTCCTAAATAAACACCTTGCAAAGAAAATACTGAATTAGTAAGACTGAAATTGATACTGCCTCAAGAGATATAGCATCTGGTCAGCTTTATCTGGGTTAAATAAAAACATGTGCAGTAAACATTAAGGCAGGGAATACTAAAGCTGTAGGCTAAATAAAGATTTTTTTTAAAGAAAAATCCACAAGTAACAAATCTATGTTGTTTCCCACAAAATTTTAATCATTTATTTAAATGTATTACCCACCTCAGTCACCGAAGTTTGCGATGTCCACCCATGCCTCCATAAAGTCACCAATTGTTGAATTCAAACCGCTTGAGGCTTCAGTTTTCTAAAGATGAAATCGTGGTTGCAAAACTACTAATGTGTATCTCCTATTGCCACTTTAAAACTTCTCTTATTCCACCAGCAGGAAAGGAGGAGGAGAAAAAAAAAACAGAGCAACATTTTGTGGTCAGAGAATTCATTGGAATCGCAGTCACGATTAACCACCAATGTTCCTAAAGAACAGTCTTCTTCTGTTATGAAGGACTTAAGTTGCTAGTCCTTGAGAGGCGACAGGCGTTCCATTGGAAGATGCTAAAAGAAATCTGGGTTTCGTTTTCTTTTGGACAACCCCGTCTGAAAATGAGAAAACACTGATATTTTTTTTACACTACCTCCCAAAGTCCAAGGAGCTGGCTTCGCACGGTTTGTAGGGAAAGGCCATTTTGGATGCTGTAGATTTTGTCAAAGACTGTATCACAGGGCATATAGCAACCACAGTGGTAGATCCTTTGTCAAAAACTCCAGGGGTTCCCAAATCATAGTTAGTGTTGCTACTCCTTCCCCTAAAAGCCACGTTTTGTAACCGAAACCACCAAAAAATGGCTTAAAGTAGGTCAGGTTAAAAAAGAAATAACAGCTCCCGAATGGATTGAGATGGATCCACATCCAATCTTTTGCGTGTGAATAACAGAGTTGGAAGGGACCTTGGAGGTCTTCTAGTCCAACCTTCAACTCAGGCAAGAAACCCTACACCGTTTCAGACAAATGGTTTGTCCAACCTCTTCTTAAAAGCTTCCAACGTTGGAGCATTCTCAACTTCTGAAGACAAGTTGCTCCACTGATGAATTGTTCTAATTTTTCCTCAGTTCTAAGTTGCTTCTCTCCTTGATTAGTTTCCACCCATTGCTTCTTGTCCTGTCTTCGGGTGCTTTGGAGAATAGCTTGACTCCCTCTTCTTTGGGGCAGCCCCTGAGATATTGGGAGACTGCTGTCTGTCGGGTATTGATGAGGTCTGCGTTATGGTGGACCAGCTGGAATTTCCACAGTGGAGGCTGCTGCATCAAAAAAACGACAACTAGTCCAATGATCAAGATTTGTAGTATAGTAGCTCGTATGGGTAGAGCGATTCCTTTGACTGTGTCCCAAGCTAGCCAACTCCCTCTCTTTCAGTCATGTGCATGTGCAATGCAACAGCTGGCTATTCGTTTTTCAGCCACAGATCTGCAACGTGATTCATTCTTGGAGCAACCGAACTCGACTTTTGAGGCTAATTGTCTGGATGACAAAGGGGAAACTGAAAGAGGAACTAAAATAGGCACTGACTGAATTCCTTACTCCCTTCTAAATATACACTAAGTCATAAAGCTGTCGTGAGTTGGAAGAACGGTGTTTCCCTGCCAAATTTTAGTAGCAGGTTCTTCTATGCACACACTTTCAGGGAACAGATATTTTCCAACTTTAGGGACGCTTTTGTTCTCCTTGGAGAAGGGTCTAATCTTCCAAGAACTACTGCATTACACAAGGGTTTTTGTGTAGGAATGTATCACAGTGGTAGGCAAGAGATTGACAGTGATTGGACACATATTAGACTTCTTCGCATGGCACTAAAAAGACACTTGTGAAGCCTGGAATACACACATACACACAATTGACCTTTGAATGTCTTTTATATAGAATTTTTGAAATTCTGCTTAACTTTCTCACAGCCTTCTAAAACCTATTGTTGCCATTCGCTTAGCTTTTTGTGAGTTAGGCATTAGATAGAAAATAGATAAATGGGAGAGAAAAGAGGGGGAAAGAGGAGAAAGAGAGAGAATTGATAGACATAGACAGACAGACAGACATAATGAGAGGGGGAAGAGGATAATGATGAAGGAGAGAAGGATACAAGATAGAGAGGGAGGGAGGGAGGGAGAGGGAGACAGAGAGACATGATGAAAGTGTGTGTGAGAGACAGAGAGAGGGAGGAGAGAGGGGGAGGGAGGGAGGGAGAAAGAGAGAGAAAGAACAAATGTCAAACTCTCTGCGTCATGTTGCCGTTATGTGACGTTTTGTTAAGTAAGCTCCCCGTTAGGAGGGTAAGTGCGCAGAGAAGCGTAATGAGAGTGATGTTGGAGAACACGCAAAACAGCATACAGAGACACTGCAGTTTAAATAGGTTTTTACTTTTGTGGAAAATAGAGGTATTCAAAGTCCAGTTAAACATCCCAAGTCGTACACGGTTCAGCCAGTCAGTTATCAAATAATCAGTTCAGCACACAAAGTCGCTCACAAAGTAGCAAAACTCACAGTAACTCACCAGCAGTATTCACCGATCAGCATCTAACAAGCAGAGAGCTAACAGTCATTCTGGCTCCCTCTTATGGCTGCTTGAGGTAATGGCGACCAATCACATTACAGCAGCACTTAAAGCTACAGTGCTACCATCATGGTTTATATATGGCTGACCCAACCGTTAGCTTACATTCCTAACATGTTTCACGACATTTTCAACCACCCATGGAGCTGCGGTGGGCATGGCATCCATGTGAGGCATCTGCCCCCCATGCTGCCAGTTTGACACCCCTGAATTATAGACAGACAGACAGACAGACAGCAGAGAGGGGAGCAAGCAAGCAGACAGATCGTATTTCATATTCACTTGATCATTCCGAGCAGAAGTGGTATTCAGCCGATTCGGACCGGTTCAGGCGAACCGGTAGTGGAAATTTTGAGTAGTTCAGAAAACCAGCTAATACCTCCCTCTGGTTGGCCCTGCCCTCCTGTCCCCATTTTTCCCTGTCCTGTATCCCCTTGATTTTTTTAGCTCAGATGACTCATTTGGCAGAGGGGATTGCCACTCCTCAGCTGGGTTTTAAAAAAACAGCTCAGTACACCAGCACTGACCCCCCAGAGCGTTCTTTGAGTGGTCCTTGAGCATGTGCCCAAAGAGGCTATCACAAAACCAGTAGGAAAAGATTTAGAATCGCGCCACTGATTCAGAGCATAAAAGGAGCATTGAATAGCATACTACATTGAAATTGGTATGGGTAAGCCTGGCTCCCTGGCAGGACAGTGGAGGGGGGAAAAAGGTTGGGAAGAGAACCGTATTTGCTGCTCAGGGTTCCTTATAGAAAGTCAAAATACCCATAAAATGTAATAATGAAGGAGGTTTTGGTTGGGATAGGGATAGGGATAGGGATAGGGAGAGGGAGAGGGAGAGGGAGAGGGAGAGGGATAGGGATAGGGATAGGGATAGGGATAGGGACAGGGATAGGGATAGGGATAGGGATAGGGATAGGGATAGGACAGAACAGAGCAAAGTAGTATAGAAAATATGGGATGGAACGTAATGGAATAGAAAACATTAAGAATAGAATAGAAATAGAAGAGAAGAGAAGAGGAATAGGAATAGGAATAGGAATAGGAATTCAAAAAAGGGAAAAAAATAGATCCAGGAAACAACAGACCTATCAGCCTGACCTCAATACCAGGAAAGATTATGGAAAAAATAATCAAGCAACGAATTTGCGAACACCTAGAAGTAAACAAAGTAATAGCCAAAAGCCAACATGGGTTTGTCAAAAACAGATCATGCCAGACTAATCTTATTGCATTCTTTGACAAAGGGACCAAATTAGTGGACCAGAGGAATGCCGTTGATATAGTTTACTTGGACTTCAGTAAGGCTTTTGATAAGGTAGACCATAACCTACTACTAGATAAAGTAGAAGAATGTGGGTTAGACAGCATCACCACCAGATGGATTCGTAACTGGCTGACCAACCGCACTCAACGTGTAGTCCTCAATGGAACTGCATCTACATGGAGGGAGGTATGCAGTGGAGTACCCCAAGGCTCTGTTTTGGTCCCAGGACTCTTCAACATCTTCATCAATGATTTGGATGAGGGAATAAATGGGGAACTCATCAAATTTGCAGATGACACCAAGCTGGCAGGAATAGCCAACACTCCAGAAGATAGGCTTAAGATACAGAAGGATCTTGACAAACTTGAACATTGGGCACAATCTAATAAAATGAAATTCAATGGTGAAAAGAGTAAGGTTCTACATTTAGGCAACAAAAACGGAATGCACAGGTACAGTATAGGTGGTACCGTGCTCAATAGTAGTAACTGTGAGAGGGATCTTGGAGTTCTAGTGGACAACCATTTAAATATGAGCCAGCAGTGTGCAGCAGCTGCCAAAAAAGCCAACACAGTCCTAGGCTGCATCAACAGAGGGATAGAATCAAGATCACGTGAAGTGTTAATACCACTTTATAATGCCTTGGTAAGGCCACACTTGGAATACTGCATTCAGTTCTGGTCGCCACGATGTAAAAAAGATGTGGAGACTCTAGAAAGAGTGCAGAGAAGAGCAACAAAGATGATTAGGGGACTGGAGACTAAAACATATGAAGAACAGTTGCAGGAACTAGGTTTGTCTAGCTTAAGAGAAAGAAGGACTAGGGGAGACATGATAGCAGTGTTCCAATATCTCAGGGGTTGCCACAAAGAAGAGGGAGTCAAGCTATTCTCCAAGGCACCTGAGGACAGAACAAGAAGCAATGGGTGGAAACTAATCAAAGAGAGAAGCAACTTAGAACTGATGAGAAACTTCCTGACAGTTAGAACAATTAATCAGTGGAACAGCTTGCCTCCAGAAGTTGTGAATGCCCCAACACTGGAAGTCTTTAAGAAGATGTTGGATAGCCATTTGTCTGGAACGGTATAGGGTTTCCTGCCTAGGCAGGGGGTTGGACTAGAAGACCTCCAAGGTCCCTTCCAACTCTACTTTTGTATTGTATTGAATAGGAATAGGAATAGGAATGGGAACAGAATAGAAAATATGGGATGGAACAGAATGGAATGGAAAACATTGAGAATAGAATAGAAATAGAAATAGAAGAGAAGAGAAATAGGAATAGGAATAGGAATAGGAATAGGAATAGAATAGAATAGAATAGAATAGAATAGGTAATATGGGATGGAACAGAATGGGATGGAAAACATTCAGAATAGAAGAGAAGTAGAAGAGAAATAGAAAGAATAGAATAGAATAGAAAATATGGGATAGAACAGAATGGAATGGAAAACTTTAAGAATAGAATAGAAATAGAAATAGAAATAGAAATAGAAATAATAGAAATAGAAATATAGAATAGAACAGAATAGAATAGAATAGAATAGAATAGAATAGAATAGAATAGAATAGAATAGAATAGAATAGAATAGAATAGAATAGAATAGAATAGAAAGAATAACAGATGGAAGGGACCTTGGAGGTCTTATAGTCCAACCCCCTGTCTAGGCAGGAAACCCTATACCACATCAGACAAATGGCTATCCAATCTCTTCTTTAAAACCTCCAGTGATGGAGCATTCACAACTTCTGGAGGCTACTTCTGTTCCACTGATTAATTGTTGTAACTGTCAGGAAATTTCTCCTTCATTCTAGGTTGCTTCTCTCCTTTGATTAGGAGGTCAGAATGAGCAAAATATTCTGCTGGATCCCTCAAAAATCTGGTGTCAACCAAACCTCTCTAGGAATTCCACCCAAGAACGTTAGCTACTGAGAAACTTCCTGACAGTTAGAACAATTAAACAGTGGAACAGAAGTTGCCTCCAGAAGTTGTGAATGCCCCAACATTGGAAGTCTTTAAGAAGATGTTGGATAGCCATTTGTCTGAAACGGTCTAGGGTTTCCTGCCTAGGCAGGGAGTTGGACTAGAAGACCTCCAAGGTCCCTTCCAACTCTACTATTGTATTGTATTGTTTTGTATTGTATCTCCCATCCATGGGTGATAAATCACAAATGGAGAAATGTCTATAGGGAAAAAACCCCACTCCTTCTGTCTCTTCAATTTGGTCATGAAATGCATTGTGGTGTGAGATATCTGGGCATCCCACAGTGACAGATGTCATGTGGAAAACCCATTTCAGAAGGCTAGACTTCTGCTGGTGTCTCTGCTTCAATCCAGATGTTTTAAAAAACAACAGTGACTGACCAAAGGACACTGCAGCTTTGTTTAATGCCTTTGAAAACAGAATGTACCCTCAACATCTGGGCTGCTTTAAAAATAACAAAACGGAGTCATTTGAGTTGCCTCAACAATGGCTTCCTTTTCCCACCCTGATCTCCCCTCAGCTGTATAACAGGCCTTTGGTTGCTGCAGGCCCCAGGTTGGGAAGATGACATGCCTCGTTCAAACTTGGGAAACTGCATTTGAAGGATGGGTACAACGCGATACATATTCACCAGGTGGCAGCACCTGGCTAAATTTGGGTTCAGAAATTTAACAAGATCAGAACAGATTAGTATCAGAAAACCAAGAACTATTGGCTAGATCACGATTTGGGGGGGTAGGGGGGAACATTCTCAAAGCCCTTCCGCATTATCTCCGACAAAATTGTACCGATGGGTCCATGAAATCGGCGGGACCCAAAACTCAAATCGAAGGAAATCGTTCCATTTTTGTATGTATTCAAAGCCATCCATTCCCGGAATTGGAGAATCAAGGAGTGGATTCAACATGGTGGCCATATTTGCAAAGGCAATCAAGATATGTGAAAGATGCAAAGGCTTTTATAAAGAGCCAACATCACTTGATCGGATACTTTTAGGGACGGATGAAAAATTAAGAAAGAAAATATATAAGTAAAGATAAAGGTTCCTTTCGCACAAGCATGTTAGTCGTTTCTGACTCTAGGGGGAGGTGCTCATCTCCTTTTCAAAGCCGAAGAGCCAGCGCAGTCCAAAGATGTCTCTGTAGTCATGTGGCCAGCATGACTCAACTCCAAAGGTGCACGGAATGCTGTTATCTTCCCACCAATGGTGGTTCCTATTTTTCTACTTGCATTTTTACGTGCTTTCGAACTGCTAGCTTGGCAGAAGCTGGGACAAGTAACGGGAGCTCACTCCATTATGCGATGCTAGGGATGTACATAGCTATAAGATGAAAATGCAAAGAAAATATATAGCTATCTGTTAAGTATTAAAATAGAAGGCAAACCAGTAAAAGAAACAATGAGGCAAGAAACTTTGGCTATACCATAAAGCTAGATCAATTATTTGTATTATATTGTATAAATTCTGTAAATTGTTCCAGACAATACACTGTCTATTAAGCATGTATGAAAAAATGTATCACATTTTTTTTGAAAAGCCATCCATTCCTCTTTGGAAACATTAGGGATTATGTTTCATGTTGTTAACGGGGGGGGGGGGGGGGGCTAACATTGCAACAATGCAATGCATAGGATTGGTTGGTACAATCTTCCACCTTACTACTTGTTTGAAGTTCTTTCTATGTAGGTAAGAATATGCTGGAGGCCTTGATTCAAGTTATTTCCCAGCAAGGAAATAAATAACATCCGAGATAATCCTAAAAGTCCTAACAACCATTACATGTGAGTCAGCAATGTGTTGTAGCTACCGAAAAAGCCAACACAGTCCTAGGCTGCATCAACAGAGAAACAGTATCAAGACCGCATGAAGTATTAGTACGGCGAAATATTGCCTTGGTGTCAACGCACTGGGAATACGGCATCCAGTTCTGGTCCCCAAGACGCACGCAAAAAAGATGTTGACACTCTAGTAAGAGTGCAGAGAAGTGCAACAAAGATTATTATTGAGTAATTTATCCATACCAAGCAAAGCCCAGCAGACTAAGTGATTAATTTTGTACCATCTCAAACAGTGGTGGGATTCAGTCGGTTCGCACCTATTCGGGAGAACCGGTTGTTAACTTTCTAAGCAGTTCGGAGAACCGATTGTTGGAAGAAATCTCCTTTTGTTTTTCTCGACTTTACAGGGCTAATCCTGTAAGGAAGGCAGGAAGGAAAGATTCTGGTGTTGTTTCTAGCCTCATCTTGATTGCCCGGCTTACAGAAACTGCCTCTCCGGTTAACCCTGATTACATTGTAGCAGCTTAAGCAAAGTGCCCATCGATGTGAGTGATGTTGAGTTGGCCACGTCCACACGGTCACACGGTCACTGAGCCACGCCTACCCAGCTGGTCAGGAGGGCAAAGAACCGGTTGTTCAATTCTTTGAATCCCACCACTGATCTCAAAGTATAATTGTTGTGGTTAGTATGAGTTGCCAACTAAATTTCTGATTAAACAGTAGAGCAGCTGTAATCCTTCCATCAGATCCCTGTTGGTAAAAAAAAAATCCCCTTGAATGACAGAATAACACAATGCTGGAATAAGATTATTTGTGTTCGTTTTGAGAATCTTATCCAGTGCCAAAGTCTACTTGTCTTGAACAACACTTTAGATTTGAGAAGGATCTGATCATTCCAATTTTGTTAGGTCATTTGCAAATTCAGGGTGCCCGTTCTACTGCATTCAGTTCTGGTCGCCACGGTGTAAAAAAGATGTGGAGACTCTAGAAAGAGTGCAGAGAAGAGCAACAAAGATGATTAGGGGACTGGAGACTAAAACATATGAAGAACGGTTGCAGGAACTGGGTATGTCTAGCTTAAGAGAAAGAAGGACTAGGGGAGACATGACAGCAGTCTTCCAATATCTCAGGGGTTGCCGCAAAGAAGAGGGAGTCAAACTATTCTCCAAGGCACCTGAGGGTAGAACAAGAAGCAATGGGTGGAAACTAATCAAGGAGAGAAGCAACTTAGAACTGAGGAGAAACTTCCTGACAGTTAGAACAATTGATCAGTGGAACAGCTTGCCTCCAGAAGTTGTGAATGCCCCAACACTGGAAGTCTTTAAGAAGATGTTGGATAGCCATCTGTCTGAAATGGTATAGGGTTTCCTGCCTAGGCAGGGGGTTGGACTAGAAGACCTCCAAGGTCCCTTCCAACTCTACTATTGTATTGCATTGTATTGTACCATTCGCAGCTCCAGCAAAGTTTGCTGTGTGCACAGTCTGCTCACATTAATATGACGCAAATGCAAAACCTGTCAATATTTTGGGACTCTAAACCAAGGGGCAAAAGGCAAGGTTTTGAGACGAACTACATACAGATTTTGTCCAAAGATATATCACAGTGTACTACGGTAGTTACGGCTCACAGTGGTGGAGGCTGTATCAAAAACCTCCACAGTTTCTCAATGGACAACTGAACAACAGGATGCTGTTTTAGCTAAATATACTTCTGCCACCAATGTAATATGTATAAACATAGTGGCCAAAATTCTGGAAACTTTTTGGGAAAAGTTTACCATATTTTTGAGGTTTGATGGATAATAACACCCTCTTTACCATAGATCAGTGATGGCGAATCTCGGAGGGTCTTTTTGAGTGCTCCGAAGGCTTCAGGGACCATCCGGAGGCTTCCCTGAAGCCTTTGAAGCGCTCAAAATGACCCTCTGAGCAAACCAGAAGTCACTTCCAGTTTGCTCGGAGGGTCGTTTTAAGTCTTCCGAAGGCTTAGGGAAGCCTCCGGACGATCCCTGAAGCCTCCGGAGGGCCTCTGGGGGAGATGGGGGAGGCTCTTTTCACCCTCCCCAGGCTCCTATAAAGCCTCTGGAGCCCAGGGAGGGCAAAAAATGGCTTTAAAAAAGGGTGAACTCAGCTGGCCAGTGTGCGCATGCGCACTGGCCAGCTGACAGGGCAGCGCCTCGCGTGTCCTGACAAATGGCTCCGCGTGCCACCTGTGGCACGCGTGCCTTAGGTTTGCCATCACCGCCATAGATTATATATCAATGGAAAGACAATTTCATCAGGAATGTAATGCAATAACTTTTATGAAGGATTTGCTATGAGAATAGCCGTTATAAGGAAGAAAATGGAAACACGTAGAAAAAATGAGGTATACAAAAATTATCACGATAGACAAAAATGATATAAGCAAAATGATCACCATGTCAGTTAATACTTACGGTAGTTGGGTAACCTTTTGCATGAATTATGGCCTTACAATGTCTTCCCGTGGAGTGAACCAAGTCTTTTAGCTCTGCAGCGGTTATAAAGTAAAACCACGATTGAATGATCGCTTCTATTAACTGGGCTTTATTGCTGGCTATATTCGGTCATAATTTTTCATAGAATGCAGAAAATGTAGCAAACTTTGTTGCATTACATTCTTGATTCAATTATCTTTTCATTGATATATAATTTTACGGTACTACTCCAAAGAGAAGTGCTGTTATTAGCCATCTAACCTCAAAAATACACTTTTCCCAAACGATTTCCACAAATTTGGTCAATACTGTATACAGTCTTTGGGGGGAAATGAAATATCTGCTTAAACCACCTGAAAATTGAGGCAGCATTTTCTACCATTAGTGGCCCCAGGAAATTTTGCTACAGGCAGAGTTTATTCACGTGATTTTGATACCAAATACGAAACCAGCAAATATCTTGTGACGCTAAAGCAA
Organism: Natrix natrix natrix; assembly: GCA_029891615.1. NCBI lineage: Eukaryota > Metazoa > Chordata > Lepidosauria > Squamata > Natricidae > Natrix > Natrix natrix. The sequence continues at coordinate 184,465 of JAKRSK010005300.1, read as the reverse complement.
AGTGCAAAAGTCAAAGTTTTAAAGAGAACAACGTTCAGGTTTTGTCCAATGATATATCACAGTGTATTATGATGGTTACAACTCACAGTGATGGATGCTGTATCAAAAACTTTAACAGTTTCCATGGAGAACTGTACAAACAGCAAATATACATCTTTGGCAAAATACACTTGTTTCCACCAAGGTAATATACACAGTCTTTGGGGAGAAAACGAAGAATATCTTTTAACTCCAACGGAATGAGCAAAAGTCAAAATTTTGAGTAGTTCATTGTACCGCATTCTTGTGCAACGGTATATCACGGTGTACGGTGGCAGCTGGAGCTCACAGTGGTAGATGCTCTATCAAAAACGTTCTTAGTCTATGCCTGGACAATTGGATTAAACAAGACTACTTGTGCTAAATGTACTTTTCCACCAATATAGTCCACCAACACCACATTAAAGGCAGAAGATACCTTTGTGTATTCTCCTGATTGCTACATCAAAGCCAAAACAGGCAAATAATTTGTGACTCCAACACAACAGGCAAAGTGTCGAGTAGAACGGCATACAGATTTTGTCCAACGATGTGTCACAGTGTACTACAGTGGAGTGGGAGCTCACAGTGATGGATGGTCTATCAAAAACGTTTTCAGTCGCTCCGTGGACAATTGGACTAAACAATGCTACTTTTGCTAAACATACTTCTCCCACAACATAGTACACAATCACCACATTCCAAGGCAGAAGACACCTTTGCTGTAAGAAGAGTTGCTTATTACCACATCCAAGGGAAAACTAGCAAACGTCTTGTGCCTCCAACGCAACAGGCAAAAGTCAAAAGTTTTCATCAGGACGACATCCTGTTCTTGTCCAATGATATGTCATGGTGTACTCTAACAACTGGTACTCACAATGTTGAATGCCCTATCAAAAACTTTCTCAGTACATCACTGAACAATGGGAGTAAATAATGCTGCTTTGGCTAAATGTACTTCTTCCACCAATATAGTACACCATCACCACATTCAAAGGCAAAACCAACAACAAATTTGTTGTGATTACAAGGCAACAGGCAAACGTCAAACATTTGAGCAAAACTACAACAAGATTTTGTCCCCCGATATATCACGGTGTACAGTAGCAGTGGTTGGAGCTCACAGTGATGGATGGTCTATCAAAAGCTTTCTCAGTCTAACACTGGACATTGGGACTAAACAATACTACTTTTGCTAAACATACTTCTCCCACAACATAGTACACAATCTCCACATTCAAAGGCAGAAGACACCTTTGCTGTAAGAAGAGTTGCTCATTACCACATCCAAGGCAAAACTAGAAAACATCTTGTGCCTCCACGCAACAGGCAAAAGTCAAAGGTTTTCATCAGGACGACATCCCGTTCTTGTCCAATGATATGTCATGGTGTACTCTAGCAACTGGGACTCACAATGATGAATGCCCTATCAAAAACTTTCTCAGTACATCATTGAACAATGGGAGTAAATAATGCTGTTTTGGCTAAATGTACTTTTTCCACCAATATAGTACACCATCACCACATTGAAAGGCAAAACCAACAACAAATTTGTTGTGATTCCAAGGCAACAGGCAAACGTCAAACATTTGAGCAAAACTACAACAAGATTTTGTCCCCCGATATATCACAGTGTACAGTAGCAGTGGTTGGAGCTCACAGTGATGGATGGTCTATCAAAAACTTTCTCAGTCTAACACTGGACCTTGGGACTAAATAATGCTACTTTTGCCAAACATACTTCTCCCGCAACATAGAAAACAATCACCACATTCAAAGGCCGAAGACACCTTTGCCATACGAAGAGGTTGCTCACCTCATTTACTACATCCAAGGCAAAACTAGCAAACATCTTGTGCCTCCAACGCAATGAGCAAAAGTCAATTTTTGTCCGGACTACATCCTGTTCTTGTCCAATAATATATCAGAGTGTACTATAGCGGGGACTCACAATGATGAATGCCCTATCAAAAACTTTCCCAGTCTGTCACCGAACAATGGGACTAAACAATGCTCCTTTGGCTAAATGTACTTCCTCCACCAATATAGTGCACCATGACCACATTCAGAGGCAGAAGCTACCTTTCCTGCGTGAAGAGTATACTCACATTCTTGCTCTATCGAATGTGAAGCCAGCAAGTATTTTGTGACTCCAACACAACAGGCAAAGGGTGGAGTGGAACTATGTAAGATTTTGCCCAATGATATATCACGGTGTACTATAACCCCTCACAGTGATGGATGCTGTACCAAAAACTTCCCCAGACTCTGAACGGACAAGTGAACAAAAGGATGCTGTTTCAGTCAAATATGCTTCTCCCTCCAATATAATATGCACTCTTTGCAGAAAATGAAGAATGCATTCTGAGTCAACACCATGGGCACAAGTCCAACATTTGGAGTGGGACTGCATCCCGTTGTTGTCCAAAGATATATCACCATAGCTGGGGCTCACGATGATGGATCCTCTATCAAAAGCTTTCTCAGTTGGTCACTAGACAATCAGACTAAATAATGCTGTTTTTGCTATTTATACATCTCCCACAATATAGTACACAATCACCACACTCGAAGGCAGAAGCCTCCTTTGCTTTAAGAAAAGGTTGCTCACATCATTGCCGCATCTCACGCCAAACCAACCACACATTTGTTGTGACTCGAATGCAACAAGCAAAAGTCAAACGTTTGAGGAAAACTACAAGATTTTGTCCCCTGATATATCACAGTGTACAGTAGTACTGGCTGGGGCTCACAGTGATGGACGCTCTATCAAAAACGTTCTCAGTCTATCAGTGGACAATGGGACTAAATAATGCTACTTTTGCTGAATGTACTTCTCCTACCAAGACATTACACAACCGGCAAATTCAAAGGCAGAAGATACCTTTCCTGTATGAAGAGTATACTCACATTATTACTATTTCGAATGCAAAACCAGCAAATATTTTGTGACTCCAACACAACAGGCAAAGTGTTGAGTAGAACTACATACAGATTTTGTCCAATGATGTATCACAGTGTACTATACTGGTGGGCGCTCACAGTGATGGGCGGTCTATCAAAAACTTTCTCAGTCGGTCACTGGACAATTGGATTAATTAATGCTACTTTTGCTACACATACTTCTCCCACAACAGAGTACACAATCACCACATTCAAAGGCAGAAGATACCTTTGCTGTATGAAGAGGATTCTCACATCATTGCCACATCTCACACCAAACCAACCACACATTTGTTGTGACTCGAATGCAACAAGCAAAAGTCAAAAGTTTGAGGAAAACTACAAGATTTTGTCCCCTGATATATCACAGTGTACAGTAATACTGGTTGGGGCTCACAGTGATGGACGCTCTATCAAAAACGTTCTCAGTCTATCAGTGGACAATGGGACTAAATAATGCTACTTTTGCTGAATGTACTTCTCCTACCAAGACATTACACAACCGGCAAATTCAAAGGCAGAAGATACCTTTCCTGTATGAAGAGTATACTCACATTATTACTATTTCGAATGCAAAACCAGCAAATATTTTGTGACTCCAACACAACAGGCAAAGTGTTGAGTAGAACTACATACAGATTTTGTCCAATGATGTATCACAGTGTACTATACTGGTGGGCGCTCACAGTGATGGGCGGTCTATCAAAAACTTTCTCAGTCGGTCACTGGACAATTGGATTAATTAATGCTACTTTTGCTACACATACTTCTCCCACAACAGAGTACACAATCACCACATTCAAAGGCAGAAGATACCTTTGCTGTATGAAGAGGATTCTCACATCATTGCCACATCTCACACCAAACCAACCACACATTTGTTGTGACTCGAATGCAACAAGCAAAAGTCAAAAGTTTGAGGAAAACTACAAGATTTTGTCCCCTGATATATCACAGTGTACAGTAATACTGGTTGGGGCTCACAGTGATGGACGCTCTATCAAAAACGTTCTCAGTCTATCAGTGGACAATGGGACTAAATAATGCTACTTTTGCTGAATGTACTTCTCCTACCAAGACATTACACAACCGGCAAATTCAAAGGCAGAAGATACCTTTCCTGTATGAAGAGTATACTCACATTATTACTATTTCGAATGCAAAACCAGCAAATATTTTGTGACTCCAACACAACAGGCCAAGGGTTGAGTAGAACTGCATACAGATTTTGTCCAATGATGTATCACAGTGTACTATACTGGTAGGAGCTCACAGTGATGGACGGTCTATCAAAAACTTTCTCACTCGGTCACTGGACAATCGGATTAATTAATGCTACTTTTGCTACACATGCTTCTCCCACAACAGAGTACACAATCACCACATTCAAAGGCAGAAGACACCTCTGCTGTAAGAAGAGGTTGCTCATTACCACACACAAGGCGAAACTAGCAAACATCTTTTGCCTCCAACACAACAGGCAAATGTCAAAGTTTTGATTGGGTCGGAGAAAAAAAAATTGTGTTGTAAGATTCTACCAGCTCACTGTCAGTACAAATGAAAGAAGACCACGATGGAATGAGAAGCTTTACGTTCACTTTGAGAATCATATCCAGGGCCACCGTGTGTCAAAGTCTACTTGTCTTGGACAACACTTATATTTCAGCAATATCTGGTTAAACCAGCTGAAAATTGAGGCTGCATGTTCTACCATTGGTGGCCCCGGGAAAGTTTGCTGTATGCAGGGTTTATTCAAATGATGTTGACACCAAATCCAAAACCAGCAAATATCTTGTGACATTAAAGCAAAGTACAAAAGTCACAGTTTTAAAGAAAATAACCTTCGGAATTTGTCCACTGATATATCACAGTGTACTATAGTGCTATAATTCTATAGTGGTTACGTCAAAAACTTTCTCAGTCCGTCACTGGCCAATGGGACTGAATAATGCTGTTTTTGCTAAATATACTTCTCCCACCAAGATAGTACACAACCACCACATTCAAAGGCAGAAGGCAACTTTGCTGTATGAAGAGTTTACTCACTCTATTGCCCCATCAAAGGCAAAACCAACAACAATTTTGTGGTGACTCGAATGCAACCAGCAAAAGTCAAAGGTGTGAGCAAAACTACAGCTAGATTTTGTCCCCTGATATATCACAGTGTACGGTAGGACTACTTGGAGCTCACAGTGATGGGTGCTCTATCGACAACTTTCTCAGTTTAACACTGGACAATGGGACTAAATAATGCTACTTTTGCTAAACATACTTCTCCTACCAAGGTATTACAAGAATCAGCACATTCAAAGGCAGAAGACACCTTTGCTGTAAGAGGCTGCTCACCTCATTACCACATCCAAGGAAAAATTAGCCAACGTCTTGTGCCTCCAACGCATTAAGCAAAAGTCAACATATTGAGCAGGAGTGCATCCCATTCTTGTCCAGTGATGTATCATGGTGTATGATAGCAGCTGGAGCTCACAACGGTAGATCCTCTATCAAAAACTTTCTCAGTTGGTCACGGGACAAGGGGACTAAATAATGCAACTTTTGCTAAACATACTTCTCCTAACAAGGTATTACAACAATATTCTCTGTGATGGGCCCAACCCTCTGGAATGACCTCCCCCCCGACATTAGAACCACTACTGACCTCCGCTCCTTCTGGCAAAAATTGAAGACTCACCTGTTCCGATTAGCAGGCCTGGCATAATTACAACTGTCCCTCCTGGCAAATGTATTAACTGGTTATTTTAGGGGTATTGTTTTTAACTTATTGTGTGTGTTTTAGGGGTTCAAAATCCTATATTTATATATATATTGCTTTGTACAGTTCTTTTAATTCCATTTTTAACCTCCTCCATTCCAACTGTACATATTCAATTTTTATTGTATTTTGATATATTTGGCATGGACTGTACACCGCCCCGAGTCCCTTTTTGGGAGAGGGGGCGGTCTAGAAGCATGAATAATAAATAAATAAATAAATAAATAATCAGCACATTCAAAGGCAGGAGGTGACTTTGCTCTATGAAAAACGTTTACCCGCTTTATTACCCCATCAAAAGCAAAACCAACAGACAAATCTGTTGTGACTCCAATGCAACAGGAAAAAGTCTAAAGTTTGAGCAAAACGAGATTTTTGTCCCCTGATATATCACAGTGTACAGTAGTGGTTGGAGGTCACAGTGATACATGCTTCATCAAAAACATACTCCATCTATCAGTGGACAAAGGGACTAAATTACACTGTTTTCGCTAAAGATATTTCTTCCACCCATATACGACACAGTCATCACAATCAAATGCAGATGAGACCTTAGCCTGTGACCAGAACATATACGAACTTTGATAGATAAATATGTACATATGCATCACATTCTAAAGAGTAAAACAGCATATTTGGACATGAATTCACAAAATGACCACTTTTTCAGCCCGTGTTTGAAATATCCTAGAAATGTCCGCTTCAAAAAGATCACCGCTTTGGAAAGAAGTAAATGATAGCACTTGAAGGTCTTGTGGACTTCAACCCACAACATTTCAGTACATGATTTAGAGTTCCCATGTTGGAGAAAAGTTGTGTCCATGTCAGTAAAGATGAAAGAAGATCAGGATGGATTTAGAGGCTTTATGTTCATTTGGAGAATCATATCCAGGGCAAACGTGTGTCAAAATCTACTTGTCTCGGACAACACAGCAGTATCTGGTGAAGCCATCTGCAAAATCAGGGTGCACATACTACCGTTAGTGGCCCCAAGGAAGTTTGCTATACGAAGAGTTCTGCTTTCACTCACATTATTAATGATGTCAAATGCAAAACCAGCAGATATCTAGTGACTCTAAAAAATATGCGCAAAAATCAAGAGAACGGCGTTCAGATTTTGTCCAATGATATATCACAGTGTACTATGACTACGGCTCACAGTGATGGATGTTGTGTCAAAAACATCCCCAGCCTTCAATGGCCAATTGTATTAAAGGATGCTGTTTTAGGGAAAAACACTTCTTGCACCAATGTAATACATGAAGTCTTTGCAAAAGGTGACGAGTGCCTTGTGACGCTAACAAATTGTGCAAAAGTCAAAGTTTTCAACAAAACTGCATCCCGTTTTTGTGTAATGGTATATCATGGTGTACCATAACAGCTGGGGGAACTCAGAGGGATGGATACTCTATCAAAAACTTTCTGTCCCTGGACAACAGGAGTAAATAATGCTACTTTGGCTAAATATACTTCTTCCATCAATATAGTACACCATCACCAGATCTGTATATTTACATTTTAATATTTTCTTATTTCCTCTCCCCCTAATTTTATAAAGTGTCATCTGAGTTATTCATTTCATATTTTGTTTCTTTCTCTTTCTATTTATATCTTTTTTTTTTCAAGCCAATTGTAAAACCGCCCCCACGTCCTGCAGTACACTTATTCCTCTTTGTCCTTTATTCTCAATGTCAACCTGTTTATTTCTGCACAATGTCATATCTTCTTTATTACCTCCCATTCCGATGGGGTTTTATCTGCTTTCCAATTTTGTGCAATTCAATTCTAGCTGCTGCGATTATCTGTGCAATCAAATATGAATCTTCTTTACTATATTTCTCTGGTAGAATACCCAATAAAAATACCTCTGGCTTAAACTCTGTGGGTTGATGTATCATTTTCTCTAACCATTTTTTTATTTTAACCCAATAGCTTTTTGCATCCTTGCACATCCACCACATATGATGATATGATCCTGCACCATCACCAGATTTAAAGGCAGAAGATATCTTTCCTGTATGAAGAGTATACTCACATTATTGCTATTTCAAATGCAAAACCAGCAAATATTTTGTGAGTCCAAAGCCACGGGCAAAGTGTTGAGTAGAACTACATACAGATTTTGTCCAGTGATGTATCACAGTGTACTATAGTAGTTTGAGCTCACAGTGATGGACGATCTATCAAAAACTTCCTCAGTCGGTCACTGGACAATCGGACTAAATAATGCTACTTTTGCTACACTTATCTCCCACAATATAGTACACAATCACCACAATCAAAGGCAGAAGATACCATTGCTGTAAGAAGGGGTGGCTCATTACCACCTACAAGGCAAAACTAGCCAACGTCTTGTGCCTCCAATGCAACAAGCAAATGTCAAAGTTTTGATTGTGTTGGAGAAAAAAAAATGTGTTGTAGGCTTCTATCAGCTCACTGTCCGTAAAAATGAAAGAAGACCACGATGGAATGAGAAGCTTTATGTTCATTTTGAGAATCATATCCAGGGCCACCACGTATCAAAGTCTACTTGTCTTGGACAACACATATTTCAGCAATATCTGGTTAAACCAGCTGAAAATTGAGTCTGCCTTTAAATCTGGTGATGGTTCTACCCTTGGGGACCCCAGGAAAGTTTGTTATATACAGATGTTTATTCCATTGATTTTGACATCAAATGCAAAACCAGCGAATATCTTATGACGCTAAAGCAAAATGGAAAAGTCAAAGTTTTTAAGAGAACTACATTCGGATTTTGTCCAATGTTACATCACAGTGTACTATAGTGGTTACAACTCACAGTGGTTTATGCTATATCAAAAACCTGAGCTGCCTCTCCGTGGACAACTGAACTAGAGGATGGTGTTTTAGTTAAATATACTTCTCCTATCAATATAATATACAGTCTTTGCCAAAAAAATAATAATTGAAGAATCCATTCTGACTCCAACACAATGGGCAAAACCCCAGCTCTTAAGCAGGACTTCCTCCCGTTCTTGTCCAATGATATATCATTGTGCATTATAGCAGTGGCGTCTCACAGTGATGGATGGTCTATCAAAAACCACATCCAAGGCAAAACTAGCAAACGTTGCAAAATTTGCGAAGGTTTAAGAATATCTTCTGACTCCAATGCAATTGGAAAAAGTCAACATATTGAGCAGGACTGCATCCTGTTCTTGTCCAATGGTGTATCACAGTGTACTATAGCAGCTGGGGGAACTCACAGTGATGGATGGTGTATCAAAAACTTCCCTGGACAATCAGACTAAATCATGCTACTTTTGCTAAATGTACTTCTACCACAATACAGTACCCAATCACCACATTTAAAGACAGAAGGCACCTTTGCAGTAAGAAGAGGTTGCTCACATCATTATCACATCCAAGGCCAAACTAGCAAATATTTTGTGCCTCCAACACAACAGGCAAAAGTCAAAGTTTTCATCAGGACTCCATCCAGATGTTGTCCAATGATATATCACGGTGTACTACAGCAACTGGGTCTCACGATGATGAATGCCCTATCAAAAACTTCCTCAGTCAGTCACTGACCAACGGGACTAAACAATGCTACTTTTGCTCAACATACTTCTCCCGCAATACAGTACACAATCACCACATTCAAAGGCAGAAGACACCTTTCCTGTACGATGAGTTCGCTCACATTATTGCCACATCCAAGGCAGAACCAGCAAATATGTTGCGATTCCAACGCGACAGGCAAAAGTCAAACGTTTTGAGCAGAACTACTTCCAGATTTTGTCCAACGATACATCGTGGTGTATGATAGCGGATGGTACTCACGGTGATGGATGCTCTATCAAAAACTTTCTCAGCCTAACACTGAACAATGGGACTAAATAATCCTATTTTTGCTAACGATATGCCTTCCACCATTCTAGGAAGCAGTCATGACATTCAAATGCAGAAGAGACCTTTGCAGAAGACAAATAAAGCATAGTTTCTTTTTCCTGTTGATGGCATGTCTTGGTGAAAATGTATTTTTATGAGCCCTTGAAATTTTGTCAAGCCATATATCACAGTGCCTAGCGGGTATCGTCCACAGTGATATTCACTGTGTCAAAAACCTCGTTAGATAACGACAAACCATTGGGTCCAACCTTACTGCGATCAAGAAAGCAATAAAAGTGTTAGTTCAACAGGTCTTAACCAGTTGCCTTATGATCACCCGTGGTAGGAATGTTATTGATTAGCATTGCTCCTGGATTTTATTGAGGTTACTATTTTTGGTTGAGGTTTTGTGTTCTTTAAGATGTGAGGCAAGAGAACTGTGAGAGCCAGCCAGTGAAAAGAACATATATGTACTTTGATAGATAGAACATATATGTACTTTGATAGATAAATATGTAAATCTGCCTCCCATTCTAAATTAGGTGCTTTGGTTTTTAAATAGTCAAAAACAGCCTATTGGGCCATGAATTCACAAAGGAGGCATGATTTTATTGTCTTACACCTTGGGGGAAAAAAAAACAGAAAACCAAATACAAGCTAGGTGGATATGACCTCTTAGACAATCCCCATTCTGTCAAGGACCTTGGAGTACTCATATCAAATGACCAAAGTGCCAGAGCTCACTATAACAGCATTGCCAAAATGGCATTAAGAGTTGTTAACCTAATCGTGTGAAGCTTCTTCTCCGGTAATATTGTACTGCAAACTAGGGCACACAAAACCTTTGCTAGACCAATTCTCGAATACGGCTTGTCTGTCTGGAATCCACACTATTCACACAATTGAGCGAGTCCAGAGGTATTTCACGAGAAGAGTCCTCCACTCCTCCGCTCGCAACAAAATACCTTATGCCACCAGGCTTGGACAATCTGGAACTATGCCGCCTATGTTTTGACATAAGTGTAGTACACAAAATTATCTGCTACAACACCCTACCCATCAATGACTGCTTCAGCTTCAACCGCAATAATACACGAGCACACAATAGATACAAACTCAAGGTAAACCACACCTAACTCGATTGCAGAAAATACGACTCCAGCAGCAATGTCTGAAATGCACTACCTGACTCTGCTGTTATATCCTCACACCTCCATAACTTTAGCCTTAAACTGTCTACTGTTGACCTCACCCCATTCCTAAGAGGTGAGTAGGGGTGTGCATAAGTGCCCCAGTGTGCCTAACATCTGTGTCCTACTGTCTCCCTTTATTTCCACCCATTTCCTGTGTTATTATTCATGTTTATTCTTTTTTTTCACAATTTTTTTAATTTTAATTTCAAAACAAACATAAAAATCCTCCTTCTTTACATACTGTAGAAAGTGTATCAGTTGGTTACCACAGGCTTTCGTGCAGCTCTTCCATCGTCATCAAGTATAGTTCATATTAACTCTAGTATCTTAACTCAGAAGTTTATACATATTACCATCATCGTACCTCCACTTTTGTTTGACTATGATTGTTTAAACGTCCTTCATCATAAAATATACCAAAAGTTTAGTACATAACCACATAGTGGCATTTCACTTACTATTTCTAAAATCCTCCATTAACACTGAATCCTTATGTCCTATTCTAGCTAAACATCCATAATATTTTATAGCAAAATTTTCTAATCCTCCTTTCCAAATCACTGTTTACAATTTTTTTATTCATGTTCATTCTTATTCCTGTTATCTTGTACATGAGTGACAAACTAGATAAACAACATAAAATAAAATGACTCGAGACCACTTTTGCAGCCCATGTTTGGAATATCCTAGAAATGTCCACTTCAAGAATATCACTGAGCTTTTGAAAGAGGTGCATTAAGACTTGTGGACTTCAACACCCCAAATTCCAAAACATGTTTTCTAATTCCCATGTTGGAGTAAAACTGTGTTATAGGCTTCTATCAGCTCCAAGTTTGTAAAGATGAAAGATCACGATGGAATGAGAGGCATTAGATTCATTTTGAGAATCATATCCAAGACAACCATGTGTCAAAGTCTACTTGTCTTGGTCAAACTTTATATTTCAGCAGCATCTGGTGAAGCTATCTGGACATTCAGGCTCTACAGAGAAGTTTGCTGTATGAAAACCTCTGCTTTTACTCAGATTATTATGATATCAAATGCAAAAGCAGGAAATATCTTGTGACTCTAAAGCAAATGCGCAAAAGTCAACGTTTGAAAGAGAAGTACGTTCCGATTTCGTCCGATGATGTATCACAGTGGACTATAGCTACGACTCACAGCGATGGGTGCCGTATCAAAAACTTCCCCAACTTCTCAATCAACAACTGAAGAAAATAATTCTGTTTTAACTAAATAGCCTTCTTCCACCAATGTAATACATAGACTCTTTGCAAAAATGACTCCAACACAATGGACAAAAGTCAAAGGTTTGAACAGAACTTCATCCCGTTCTTGTCTAATGATCTATCACGGTGGGCTATGACAGCTGGAGCTCACAGTGGTGGAAGTCCTATCAAAAACTTTCTGAGTCTGTCCTTGGATAATGGGGCTAAATAATGCTACTTTGGCTAAATATGCTTCTTCCAACCATATCGTACACCATCACCACATTCAAAGGCAGAAGATACCTTTGCTGTATGAGAAGTAGACTCTCCTTATTGTTATATCGAATGCAAAACCGGCAAATATTTTGTGAATCCGGAGTAACGTGCAAAAGTCAACGTTTTTAGCAGAATTACATATGGATTTTGCCCAATGATGTCCTAAAATGTACATATACGTATTCAGTGCAACAATGTGTCAAAGTCTACTTGTCTTGGTCAACTTTCTGTGATACATCACAGTGTACAGTACTACACCTACGGCTCAGCGGTGGAATTGAATTTTTTTTACTACCGGTTCTATTGGCATGGCTTCGTGGGTGTGGCAGGGATTGGTGGGCATGGCAGGAGAAGAATACTGTAAAACCTCCATTCCCATCCCACTCGAAGGGAAGGATACTGGAAAATCTCCATTCCCTCCCCACTCCAGGGGAAGGTTACTGCAAAATCTCCATTTCCTCCTGATCAGCTGGGACTCGGGAGGCAGAGAATAGATGGGGCGGGGCCAGCCAGAGGTCGTATTTACCGGTTTTCCAAATGACTCAAAATTTCCACTACCAGTTCTCCAGAACTGGTCAGAACCTGCTTAATACCACCTCTGCTACGGTTCACAGTGATGGAAGTTGCATCCCAGTCTACCACAGTCTGTCAATGGTCAGCTGAACAAAAGGGTGCTATTTTAGCTAAATAATAATTCTCCCACACATATAATACACAGTCAATGCAGAAATTCAGGAATATCTTCTGACTCCATTGCGACAGGCAATACAATACAATACAATACAATACAATACAATACAATACAATACAATACAATACAATACAATACAATAGTAGAGTTGGAAGGGACCTTGGAGGTCTTCTAGTCCAACCCCTGCCTAGGCAGGAAACCCTATACCGTTTCAGACAGATGGCTATCCAACATCCTCTTAAAGACTTCCAGTGTTGGGGCATTCACAACTTCTGGAGGCAACTTCTGTTCCACTGATTAATTGTTCTGACTGTCAGGAAGTTTCTCCTCCGTTCTAAGTTGCTTCTCTCCTTGATTAGTTTCCACCCATTGCTTCTTGTTCTACCCTCAGGTGTCTTGGAGAATAGTTTGACTCCCTCTTCTTTGTGGCAACCCCTGAGATATTGGAACACTGCTATCATGTCTCCCCTAGTCCTTCTTTCTATTAAGCTAGGCAAAAGTAAACAAAATGATGCTGTTTTAGCTAAATCTACTTCTTTCACCAATGTAATATTACGTAAGTCTGCAAAAGTTGGAGAATGCCTCGTGAATCTAACGCAATGGTCAAAAGTCCAAGTTTTGAACAGAACTACACCCTGTTCTTGTGTGATGGTATATCACGGTGTACTATAGTGGGAGTTATTCACAGTGATGAATGCCCTATCAAAAACTTTCTCAGCAAATATTTTGTGAGTCCGGAGCAGCAGGCAAAGTTTTGAGTAGAACTGCATATAGATTTTGTCCAAGGATGTATCACGGTGTACTACAGCGGGGGGAACTCACAGTGATGGATGGTCTATCAAAAACTTTCTCAGTCTGTCACTGGACAACCGGACTAAATAATGCCTCTTTGGCTAAACATATTTCTCCCACAATATAGTACGCAATTAAAACATTCCGAGGCAGACGACACCTTTGCTGTAAGAAGAGGTAGCTCGCATCATTACCACCTCAAAGACAATACCAACAAACATCTTGTGCCTTCAACTCAACAGGCAGAAATCAAACGTTTTGATCAGGACTGCATCCCGCTTTTGTCCAACGATAATTCACAGTGTACTACAATGCACATATACATATGAGAATCCTATCAAGTGCAACAATATGTCAAAGTCTACTTTTCTTGATCAACCCTTCTATTTCAGCAGCATCCGGAGAAGCCATCTGCAAATTCAGGCTGTACAATGGCCGCAGGGAAGTTTGCTGTATAACGAGTTCTGCTTTTACTCAGATTATTATGCTATCAAATGCACAACTCGGAAATATCTCGTCACTCTAAAGCAATGTGCAATGGTCAAAGTTTTGAAGAGAACGCAGCTGCCAAAAAAGCCAACACAGTTCTAGGCTGCATCAACAGAGGGATAGAATCAAGATCACGTGAAGTGTTAATACCACTTTACAATCCCTTGGTAAGGCCACACTTGGAATACTGCACACAGTTTTGGTTGCCACGATGTAGAAAAGACGTGGAGACTCTGGAAAGAGTGCAGAGAAGAGCAAAAAAGATGATGAGGGGACTGGAGGCTAAAACATATGAAGAACGGTTACAAGAACTGGGTATGTCTAGTTTAATGAAAAGAAGGACTAGGGGAGACATGATAGCAGTCTTCCAATATCTCAGGGGTTGCCACAAAGAAGAGGGAGTCAAGCTATTCTCCAAGGCACCTGAGGGTAGAACAAGAAGCAATGGGTGGAAACTAATCAAGGAGAGAAGCAACTTAGAACTGAGGAGAAACTTCCTGACAGTTAGAACAATTAATCAGTGGAACAGAAGTTGCCTCCAGAAGTTGTGAATGCCCCAACACTGGAAGTCTTTAAGAAGATGTTGGATAGCCATCTGTCTGAAATGGTATAGGGTTTCCTGCCTAGGCAGGGGGTTGGACTAGAAGACCTCCAAGGTCCCTTCCAACTCTGCTATTGTATTGTATAACTATGTTCCGGTTTATGCCCTATGACATATCATAGTGTGCTACAGCTGGTTACGGCTCACAGTGATGGATGCTGTATCAAATACTTCCACAGACGCTCAATGGACAACTGTACAAAATGATGTTGCTTTACCTAAATATACGTCGTCCACTGATTTAATACGTAAGTCTTTGCAAAAGTTGAAGGATGCCTTGTAACTCTAACACAATGGGCAAAAGTTAAAGTTTTGAACAGAACTGCATCCCGTTCTTGTGTGATGATATATCACAGTGTACATAGCAACTACTACTCACAATGATGAAGGCTCTATCAAAAACTGTCTTAGCCTGTCCCTGGACAACGGGAGTAAAGAATGCTATTTTTGCTAAATATACTTCTTCCAACAATATTGTACACCATCACCACAATCAAAGGCAGAAGATATCTTTGCTGTATGAAGACTATACTCATATTATTGCTATATCAAATGCAAAACCTGCAAATATTTTTTTAAGTCCAAAGCAACGGACAAAGTGTTGAGTAGAACTACATACAGATTTTGTCCAATGATGTATCACAGGGTGGGGGGGGGGACTCAGTGATGGATGATCTATCAAAAACTTGTCATTGGACAATTGGACTAAATAATGCTACTTATGCTAAACTTACTTCTCCCACAATATAGTATGCAATCACCACATTCAGAGGCAGAAGACACCTTTGCTGTAAGAAGAGGGGAGACATGATAGCAGTGTTCCAATATCTCAGGGGTTGCCACAAAGAAGAGGGAGTCAAACTATTCTCCAAGGCACCTGAGGGTAGAACAAGAAGCAATGGGTGGAAATTAATCAAGGAGAGAAGCAACTTAGAACTGAGGAGAAACTTCCTGACAGTGAGAAAAATTCATCAGTGGAACAGAAGTTGCCTCCAGAAGTTGTGAGTGTCCCAACACTGGAAGTCTTTAAGAAGATGTTGGATAGCCATTTGTCTGGAACGGTATAGGGTTTCTTGCCTAGGCAGGGGGTTGGACTAGAAGACCTCCAAGGTCCCTTCCAACTCTGCTATTGTATCCCTAAGAGGTTGCTCACCTCGTTACCCCATCCAAGGCAAAACTAGCAAACATCTTGTGCTTCCAACACAACAGGCGAAAGTCAACGTTTTGATCAGGACTACATCCAGATTTTGTCCAATGGGATATCATCGTGTACGGTAGCAGTTGGAGCTCACAGTGATGGATGCCCTATCAAAAACTTTCTCAGTCTAATACTGGACCATGGGACTAAATACATCGTTTTTCCTAAAGTTACCTCTTCCACCAATATAGGACATGGTGATCGCAATCAAATGCAGAAGAGACCTTTGCAAGAAAACAAAGAAAACATGTCTTTATGAAAACATATACAATAATACAATAGTAGAGTTGGAAGGGACCTTGGAGGTCTTCTAGTCCAACCCCCTGCCCAGGCAGGAAACCCTATACCGTTTCAGACAAATAGCTATCCAACATCTTCTTAAAGACTTCCAGTGTTGGGGCATTCACAACTTCTGGAGGCAATCTGTTCCACTGATTAATTGTTCTCACTGTCAGGAAATTTCTCCTCAGTTCTAAGTTGCTTCTCTCCTTGATTAGTTTCCACCCATTGCTTCTTGTTCTACCCTCAGGTGCTTTGGAGAATAGTTTGACTCCCTCTTCTTTGTGGCAACCTCTGAGATATTGGAATAATGCTATCATGTCTCCCCTAGTCCTTCTTTCCTGAACCCTCCAAATATATTCAAACACAGTACATATGGAGCTTACTATTACAGCGATATTTATTCTGTCCAAAGCCTGATTAGGTAATATGATGCATGCTCTATCAAAAACGTTCTCATTTGGTCACTGGATATATCACAGTGTGATACAGTTTCAGCAGAGTAAAGCTGGCTATAGCTCGCTATAGCTTACAGTGTGTCAAAAATCTCCCCAGACACTCAAGGGACAACTGTACACAATTATGCTGTTTCAGCTAAATATGCTTCTTCCACCAATGTAATACATAGCTTAATAATAATAATACTTTATTTACAGTCACAGACCAAAACGCGTCTTTGCAAACATTGAAGAATGTTTTGTGATTCCAACGCAATGGGCCAATGTCTTGAACAGGACTGAATCCCGTTCTTGTCCAATGATACATCACGGTGTACTATAATAACCCGTACTCACAGTGGTAGATGCTCTATCAAAAACTTTCTTAGTCTGTCCCTGGATAACGGGAGTAAACAATGCTACTTTTTGCTAAATATGCTTCTTCCAACCATATTGTACACCATCACCACGTCCAAAGGAAGAAGATACCTTTTCTGCGTGAAGAGTATACGCTCATTATTGTTATATCAAATGCAAAACCAGCAAATACTTTGTGAGTCCAAAGCAACAGACAAAGTTTGGTGTAGAACTACATACAGATTTTGTCCAATGATGTATCACAGTGTACTATGGTGGCTCACAGTGAGGGATGCTGTATCAAAAACTTCCATGGTCTCCGAATGGACAACTGAACAAAAGGATGCTGTTTTACTTACAATTCAATACAATAGCAGAGTTGGAAGGGACCTTGGAGGTCTTCTAGTCCAACCCCCTGCGTAGGCAGGAAACCCTATACTATTTCAGACAAATGGCTATCCAACATCATCTTAAAGACTTTCAGTGTTGGGGCATTCACAAGTTAAATATACTTCTTCCACCAAGAGTCTTTGCAAAATTGAAGAATGCCTTGTGACTCCAATGCAATGGGCAAAAGTCAACCTGTTGAGCCAGACTGCATCCTGTTCTTGTCCAATGATATATCACAGTGTACTATAGCAGCTGGGGGAACTCACAGTGATGGATGGTGTATCAAAAGCTTTCTCAGTCCATCACTGGACAATGGGACTAAATTATGCTACTTTTGCTAAATGTACTTCTATCACAATTTAGTACACAATCACCACATTTAAAGACAGAAGGCACCTTTGCTGTAAGAAGAGGTTGCTCACATCATTACCACATCCAAAGCAAAACTAGCCAACATCTTGTGCCTCCAACACAACAGGCAAATGTCAAAGTTTTGATCAGGAGTACATCCCTTTCTTGCCCAATGATATATCATGGTGTATGATAGCAGCTGGGGGGATTCACAGTGATGGATGATCTATCAAAAGCCTTCTCAATCCATCACTGGACAATGGGACTAAATAATGCTGTTTTTGCTAAATATACTTCTCCCACAAAGATAGTACACAACCACCACATTCAAAGACAGAAGTCAACTTTGCTATATGAAGAGTTTACTCACTCTATTGCCCCATCAAAGGCAAAACCAACAACAATTTTGTTGTGACTCGAATGCAACAAGCAAAAGTCAAAGGTTTGAGCAAAACTACAACCAGATTTTGTCCCATGATTTATCACAGTGCACAGTAGTACTAGTTGGAGCTCACAGTGACGGATGCTCTATCAAAAACATTCTCAGTCTAGCAGTGGACAGTGGGACTACATTACACTGTGTTTTTTTTGCTAAAGATACTTCTTCCATCAATGTAGTACACAGTCATCACATTCCAAGGCAGAAGAGACCTTTGCAAAAATGAAGAAAACAAGAGTTTTGCCTATTACCAGTCTTGGTCAAAATGTATCTCCATGAACCCTCCTTTTGTCAAACCATATAGCACAGCTATACAGAACTTACTACCACAGTGATGTTTACTCTGTCAAAAGCCTGATTAGGTAATATTGTAAGTTAAGTTAAGTTAAGTTAAGTTAAGTTAAGTTAAGTTAAATTAAGTTAAGTTAAGTTTTAAGTTAAGTTAGTTAAGTTAAGTTAAGTTGTTGGGTTGGGTTGGGTTGGGTTGTTGTTCCACTGATTAATTGTTCTAATTGTCAGGAAATTTCTCCTTAGTTCTAAGTTGCTTCTCTCCTTGATTAGTTTCCACCCATTGCTTCTTGTTCTACCCTCAGGTGCTTTGGAGAATAGTTTGACTCCCTCTTCTTTGTGGCAACCCCTGAGATATTGGAACATTGCTATCATGTTCACCCCTAGTCCTTCTTTTCATTAGACTAGACATACCCAGTTCCAGCAAGCATTCTTTGGGTAAGCTTGACTAACTTTGTTATTTGAAGAGTTCTGCTTTTACTCACATTATTAGGATAACAGATGCAAAACCAGCAAATATCTCATGCCTCTAAAGCAATGTGCAAAAGTCAAAATATGAAAGTGAACTATGTCCAGATTTTGTCCAATGATATATCACAGTGGACTATAACTACGGCTCACAGTGATGGATGCTGTATCAAAAACTTCCACAGTCTCTCAATGTTTTAGTCAAATATACTTCTCCCGCCAATATAATACACAGTCTTTGCAAAAAAAAAAGAAGAAAAAGAAGAATATCTTCTGACTCCAATGCAATGGGCAAAAATCAACATTTAGAACA
Organism: Natrix natrix natrix; assembly: GCA_029891615.1. Taxonomy (NCBI): domain Eukaryota; kingdom Metazoa; phylum Chordata; class Lepidosauria; order Squamata; family Natricidae; genus Natrix; species Natrix natrix. The sequence goes on along the minus strand of JAKRSK010005300.1, from coordinate 165,109 downwards.
GTTCTTGTCCGATGATATTTCACAGTGTACCATAGCTGGGGCTCACCATGATAGATGCTCTATCAAAAACTTTCTCAGTCTCTCACTGGACAATGAGACAAAATAATGCTGGTTTTGCCAAATAGAGTTCTCCCCACCAAGATGGCATCCAGTCAACAAGTTCAAAGACAGAAAGGCACCTTTGCTGAATGAAAAGTTTCCTCACATTATTACCACATCAAAGGCAAAACTGGCAAACGTCCTGTGACACCAACACAATTTGCAAATGTCAAAGGTTTGAGCAGAGCTAAATCCAGATATTGTCCAATGAGGTATCGTGGTGTAGTGGAGCTACTCACAGTGATGAGTGCTCCATCAAAAACTTTCTCATTCTATCACTGGACAATGGGATTAAATTACACTGTTTTTGCTAAAGATACTTCTTCCATCAAACTAAGACACAGCCACCACATTCAAAGGCAGAAGAGAGCTTTGAAAAATGAAGAAAACAGAGTTTTGCCTATTAGCAGCAAGTCTTGGTCAAAACATATCTCCATGGACCTTCCATATTTTATCAAACCATACAGAATAGTGCATGTGGAACTTACTACCACAGTGATGTTTACTCTGTCAAAAGCCTGGTTAGGTAATACGATGCATGCTCTATGAAAAACTTTCCCAGTCTCTCACTAGATCATGGGACACTATTATTGCTGAAGATACTTCCTCCACTAAAATAGTACACCAATTTTTCTCAAGCTGGGGTCCATGGACCCCCTATGAGGCTACCATGTCATCAAAGGGGGTCCATCAAGGCTTTAAAAATGTCATGATTTCAATCTTGGGGGTCCAAGGTCATAGTCCGTGGCCACAAAAAGGCATTTGAAGGTGTTCTGTGGTTAAGAAAAAGGTTGAGAACCACTGTAACTGTAAATGCAGAAGAGACCTTTGCCCAAAATGAAGAAAATAGAGTTTTAACTAGATATACTTCATCCACCAACGTAATACAAAAAGTCTTTGCAAAAGTTGAAGGATGCCTTGTGAGTCCAACACAATGGGCAAAAGTCAAAGTCTTGAACAGGACTGCGTCCCGTTCTTGTGTAATGATATATCACGGTGTACTACAGCAGCTGGTACTCACCGTGATGGATGTTCTATCAAAAACCTTCTCAGTTTTGAGTAGGACCACATCCAGATTTTGTCCAATGGTATATTATGGTGTATAGTGGCAGCTGGTACTCACAGTGATGGAGGCTCTATCAAAATCCTTCTCAGTCTGTTCCTGGACAATGGAACTAAATAATGCTACTTTTACTAAATGTACTTTCCCACCAATGTAAGTACATCATCCCCACATTCAAAGGCAGAAGACACCTTTGCTGTATGAAGAGTTTACTCACATTACCGCATCCGAGGCAAAACTAGCAAATATGCTGTGAATCGAATGCAACAGGAAAAAGTCAAAGTTTTGAGTAGGACCACATCCAGATTTTGTCCAATGGTATATTATGGTGTATAGTGGCAGCTGGGGCTCACAGTGATGGACGCTCTATCAAAAAGTTTTCGGTCGGCCACTAGACAACGGGACGAAATAACGTTGTTTACGCTAAAGATGCTTCTTCCATCTATATAGGGCATAGTCATCCCAGTCAAATGCAGACAGTAGAATTTTCTAACCCTAACCCCGTTGTCAACATATAACATCTTACAGATTATGCTTTGCCTTGAACAGTGGGAGAAAACATAGCAAATCTATTTTCCAAAGCACCAGAAAAAGCAAGGGAAAAAAAAGCAATGGATGGAAACTAATCAAGGAGAGAAACAACCTAGAATTAAGGAGGGATTTCATGGCAGTGAGAACAATTCATCGGTGGAACAACTTGCCTCCAGAAGTTGTAAAATGCTCCAACACTGGACGTTTTTAAGAAGACGTTGGATAACCATTTGTCTGAAGTGGTGTAGGGTTTCCTGCCTAAGCAGGGGGTTGGACTAGAAGACCTCCAAGGCCCCTTCAACCTCTGTTAATCTGTTATTCTGGAACGTTGCTATTCCTTACAAAACCTCTCTTCCACATTTCTACTCATAGTTATGCAGAACTGCTAACGATAAAACAATGACAATAAAATTCATCATTGTTTTATCAAGACATTCCTCACTGTACGATACGCTAGGAGCTAGAATGATTTATGTCAAGCCGTATATCACAGTGTATTACTGGAGTAGCAGCCACAGTGATATTCACTGCGCCAAAAACCTGGTTAAATAATTGCACATTATTATATCCAGCCCTCCTGCAATTAAGAAAAGCAATTCTTTTTAAAAAAAATTATTTCAATAGGTCAAAACCTGTTAAATTATAAACACTTCCCAGTTCTAGAAATGTTACCAATTATCGTTGATAGCACTTGCTGTAGTTGCTACTTTTTTGTTAAGGTTTTGTGATTTTATTCATGTCCCATTATTCTTGTTTCAGTCTTGCTGTCATGTAAGAGAATTGCAGGAAGTCATCCTGCAATTCTTGGAGGTCATCTAGTCCAACCCCCTGCTCATGCAGGAGACCTGTACTAGGGATTTGAACCCTAGATCAAAACATTCTTAAAGATCCATCTCATCCTGGGCACCCTATTTTTTTTAACTATTACCACCTGACAGACAGTACAGGATAATAAAAACAAGGACAAATAGGCTGAAAAACAGCTTCTATCCCAAAGCAGTAACTACACTGAATTCTATGGTATAATGCAATATCGGGTTTTCAATTTCAGTTATATAGAAAGTAAAGGATATATGTTTGTGTTTTTATTTTTATAGTTATAATGTACACTGAAGACGGCATTTAATTTTGTCGTACCATGTGCAATGACAATAAAATAAAATAAACTGTCCGACCTGGTTACAATAATCACCTTTGTTGTCTATAAAATCAAACCACTTCAACAAACTTTATTTTAGTCTAGAAAAATATCCTCCCCACAAAAAGAAGGGACTATGGGCGGGTGCTCAAAGGATGCAGCAGAAGCAGACAACGGAAAAGCCAAAGGGAATATGTAGTGGGTATAAAATGCTAGAAAGAGATAGAAGATTCTAAGAGAAATAAAAAGTCAATAAGTGATGGAAATTCAAAAAGGATAAGAGATGACGGATAGAGATAAAAGATAAAAATGTAGAAAGCACAAAGTGGAAAATAGTAGTATAAATATTGGTAGATAATAGAATTTATTATAATCATAAGCAAATTAAGGTGACAAGTTGGAAGTCTAAAACGAGGCAACCTAATTGTATTATTGTTATTAACAGTGTGTAGTATAGCCTTTATTGTCTTTGCACATCATGTATACAACGAAATTGGTTTTAGACTCACGGGTACAATCCATGACAAAAAATACAAACAACATAAATAGCATAAAGAATAATCCCTTTGCAAGTAATTAGGGGGGGGAGAGAGAAAAAGAAAAATGAGTCACACGCGTAAAAACTATATTGGAAACTATAATTTTTAGGGACTAGAAATTGTGAGGACTTTGAGATATAATCCTGGGACTGATTAAATAACGAATTCAGTTAATAGTTGGCCTTATTAGTATTTCTAGAGATTTGGGATATTGGAATGATGATGGAATTGAGTAATTCTTAAAATATTAAAGATTCAGCAGAGGACAACAAGCATATTGCATTACATATTGTAGTCACTGATGTTCAAAACGAATTTATGAAAAAAAGTGATAAAGAATCATAAAGAGGGAACAGCATTACTGAAGTTGGAAGATTAGGAATATGTATATTTAATGGGATAATTACTGTTAGCATTTTGTAAAAAAAGGGTATTGACCTAGTCAATACACTGTCCACAAAATATGTATGGTGTTAAAGGAAAACTACAAATAAAACATATTTTTGGGGGGGAGGGCACTAGACTCCTTTTATTCTAGTTGCTTCTGTTTATATTCCACCCATATTCATTGAGCACTCATGCCTTCTTAGCTAGCCTGTTATTGTTTTATAACATATGTTTCCAAAATACCCTATTTCCATGCATTTGCTGATGTAATCAACTCTCTGCTCCCTATTAAACAACCATATGCCTGTACAATTCTTTTCACTTCTCCCAAAGCAATGTTTCTCAGCAGAGACCACTATGTTTTTATCAGCGTTTGCATATATACATATTTGGCTTTAAAAAAAAATAAGTCAAAACATTCGAAGATCTCCAGATCTTTTCTGGGTGAAATAAAATCTTTGGAAGCGGGGTGGGGAGTGTGATTTGTAGTGAAGGTTTTTGTACACAACTGAATTGCTGTGGATTCTGGGAACAGCACGGTTGTACACCATCGTACAAAATCTTCCACCACACCAAAGTGAAGCCAAAGAACAACAAAGAAATGCTTGAATAACCGAACAACAGAATAAACAGAGTTGGAAGGGACCTTGGAGGTCTTCTCGTCCAATCCCCTGCTCAAGCAGGAGACCCTGTACCATTTTAGGCAAATGGTTGTTTAGTCTCTACTTTAAAACCTCCAGTGTTGGGGCATTCACAACTTCTGGAGGCAACTCAATTCCACTGGTTAATTGTTCTCACTGTCAGGAAATTTCTCCTCAGTTCTAAGTTGCTTCTCTCTTTGATTAGTTTCCACCCATTGCTTCTTGTCCTGTCCTCAAGTGCTTTGAAGAATAGTTTGACACCCTCTTCTTTGTGACAGACCCTAAGATATCAGCACACTGCTATCATGTCTCCCCTAGTCCTTCTTTCCATTAAACTAGACATGTCCAATTCCTGCAACCGTTCTTGATATGTTTTAGCCTCCAGTTCCCTAATCATCTTTGTTCCTCCTCTCAGCTCTCTTTCTATAGTCTCAACATCTCAACAAAACTGGATGCAATATTCCAAGCGTGGCTTTATGAAGGCATTATAAAGCGGTATTAACATTTCGCTTGGTCTTGATTCTACCTTGATGTATCCCACTTAGCAAGGCTCAAATTTCGACTTCGAAGTGCCACAAAAGAATTGGTCTAGGATTAAAATGGTCCATTAATGTGTTTCAATCTTTCTCTCTGGATCTTCAATATACAGTCCATTTATTTCTTACAATTGTACCACATTCGCCAATTTGATTTCAAAACGATCGGGGTTTATTCTCCGCAGCTTCCCCCACTGTCCCCCCAAAAAGACATCTTTATTTTGAATAGTCAGTGCTCATGTTAATCTGAAGCATCTTTTTGGAAACTAAATCTAAAGCAGATGTGATTTTTTTTCCCCATGAAGAAAAATCGAAATGAAAAAAAAAGGAAAAAGGAAATTGACGAAAAGAAGAATTAATCAGTGGAACAACTTGCCTCCAGAAGTTGTGAATGCTCCAACGCTGGAAGTTTTAAAGAAGATGTTGGATAGCCATTTGTCTGAAGTGGTGTAGGGTTTCCTGTCTAAGCAGGGGGTTACAATACAATAGTAGAGTTGGAAGGGACCTTGGAGATCTTCTAGTCCAACCCCCTGCCTAGGCAGGAAACCCTATACCACTTCAGACAAATGGCTCTCCAACATCTTCTTAAAGACTCCCAGTGTTGGGGCATTCACAACTTCTGGAGGCAACTTCTGCTCCACTGATTAATTGTTCTAACTGTCAGGAAATTTCTCCTCAGTTCTAAGTTGCTTCTCTCCTTGATTAGTTTCCACCCATTGCTTCTTGTTCTACCCTCAGGTGCCTTGGAGAATAGTTTGACTCCCTCTTCTTTGTGGCAACCCCTGAGGTATTGGAACACTGCTATCATGTCTCCCCTAGTCCTTCTTTCTCTTAAGCTAAACATACCCAGTTCCTGCAACTGTTCTTCATATGTTTTAGTCTTTAGGGTTGGACTAGAAGATGTCCAAGGTCCCTTCCAACTATGTTATTCTACGATAATAATGGTTCTCTAAATATCTCAATGTATCCTCTGTGTATGTCACCACTGCTGTTCTTATGAAGATGCAAAGCATGGCACATGTTGGAAGGACCATCGCTTTTGAAATAAATAGAAATAAATAAACAGGTGCGATTAAGAGAAAGAAACCTCACCTGCATTTCCAGCATATCCTTTTTTGCCATCTTCAAGCTGCAGATCCAAGATTTGGTTGCTGTGGGAAGCACAACGGATTTTCCCCCCAAAAAATCAAATCAAGTTTCCTCATGAGCATATCGTTCTTTCTCCCAAACTCACCTATCTGCTTCTTTCTCTAGATCTCCATCACTGACTAACATCTCATTTCCTATATATCTCCTGATATAAGCCAGGATCAAAACTGTTTGATATATGCCACTCCAAAAAACGGCAATGTATGGGGATGAGCATGTGCCAACTCTTGGTGGAGAATTCCTCTGAATGAAACCAGGGTACACCAAATTGTCATTTTTCTTTCTCCCCCTCCTTCTCCCCCACTTCATTCTCTCTCTGCAAAATTAATCTTGAACCAGAAACATCTCTGATTTCTGTTTCCTGCTGCAGTTGAAGCAGGAAGCTAGCAAAGAGGTCAGCTGAGGACAGGCAGCCGAAAGAAGTAAAGACTGGAATCACAGCTTGGAAGGAGGAGGAGGAGGAGGAGGAGGAGGAGGAGGAGGAGGAGGAGGAGGAGGAGGAGGAGGAGGAGGAGGAGGAGGAGGAGGAGGAGGAGGAGATTGAGGTGGAGGAGGAGGAGGAGGAGGAGGAGGAGGAGGAGGAGAGAGGAGGAGGAAGGAGGAGGAGGAGGAGGAGGAGGAGGAGGAGGGGGGGAGGAGGGGGGGAGGAGGAGGAGAAGAAGAAGAAGAAGAAGAAGAAGAAGAAGAAGAAGAAGAAGAAGAAGAAGAAGAAGAAGAAGAAGAAGAAGAAGAAGAAGAAGAAGGAGAAACTGCTACCTTTCTGAGGTCTCAAAATGACATCAAATTTTGGAGAAAGAAAACGGAAAGCCAATCCATGCAATAATCTGAACTAGTCTAAATATATTCACCTGTGTTGTACAGCAGTAGTATAATTATCCTTCTCATCTCCCCTACTACCACCTCTTATTGGTATCATTATTGTGATTATTATTACTCTGTTGCTTTACACTTACACTGATAGCTTCTGCACCAGAGACACATTCCTTGTTTGATTAATCACACTTGGCCAAATCTTCTCTTCCCTTCCCTTCCCTTCTCCTCTCCTCTCCTCTCCTTTCCTCTCCTCTCCTCTCCTCTCCTCTCTTCCCTTCCCTTCTCCTCTCTGTTAGATATTAACATATATCGGGATAAGTCTTCCCTCTGGTCCGCTCCTACAGCGGGAAACAGGTATTCCTCTGATTGGTCGAGGGGCGTGCCCCATCCCTATAAAAGGGGAACCCTCCGACCACAGAGCAAGCTGGATCACTACTACTACTAATAAATGAGCTGTTAAGTTACTTCGTGTCCGTAGTCTGTCTCTCGTTGCCCAGATCTAACATTGGCGACGAGGATGGGATCGAGAGACAGATAGGACGAAGAACGCTACCTCAAGAATCTCCGGATTTGATCCAGCCCAGGAATTCGGCAGAAATTCCGGCAGCCATCTCAGATCACCGCAGCGCGGCAAATTCAAACTGAGAAGATGGCGATGCATGCTCCCCCCGCTCCTTTCGACCCAGCAAACGACGAATGGGAAGCCTTCATGATTCGCTTCGAGTGTTTCCTCGAAGCAAATGAGTACACGGGGGTCACCGATGCAAGGAAGAAAAACATCTTCCTCGGCTACTGCGGAAAGGAAGTCTTCAATACGGCCAGAGACCTCTCCGCGCCTACTCCAATACAAGCAGTATCATGGGCGACGCTGAAACAGACTTTGCAAACGCATTACGCGCCAAAACCTTCCCGCCATGTCTGCCGCAAAGAATTCAACATGAGGACTCAGAAGGCGGGAGAATCCATTAATCAATATGTTGCAGCTCTACGAAGAATAGCAGCCCACTGCGAATACAGGGATTTGGAAGAGCATATCTTAGAGCAATTCATCTGTGGGATAAGAGACATTTCGTTGCAAAAGAAGCTGTTAGCCAACCCGAATCTAACCCTACAATCAGCGTTGAACAAAGCAAGAGCGTCCGAATCAGCGGAGAAATCAGCAGTGACCATACAACGAGGGGCCAGCGAAACCCAGCCAGCACCGAGACAAACCAGAGTCCACTACGAGGACACAAGCCCCGACTACGAGGATCCCGAGTTCGAGGACAGTCACCTGATGCAGAGCAGTCACTGGAGGCCTGGGGGGAAACCCGGATCCCGTTTGCCGCCCTGCGCAAGCTGCGGAGGGAATCACCCCAGGTCTACTTGCAGATTCAGGAACGTTGTTTGTTCGCACTGCAACAAACTTGGGCACATCGCACGAGTGTGCCGGAGCGGAGTCCCTGCCTCACGGCAGCCACCCATGTACCGCCAACAGAAGCCCAACCCAGGGGCTTGGCGAAATCAAAAAGGGCGCCCAGAGAGAAATCCACAAGTGTTTACCCAGAGAGAAAATTCCCAAAGAGCTGAACGAGCGTATTCCCAGAGAGATTACTCACAAGGAAGTGAGCGAGCGTATCCCCAGAGAGAATTCACACAGAGAGCTGAAAGAGCGTTCTACCAAGACGCTCAACGAGAGTATTTTCAGGATGTTGACGATGAGATAGAGTTGACCCAGAGAGAGGAGTTGCGAACGTATCTCACCACGATACATCAGGTCCGCCCTAAGCGGCCCAAAAGGCTGAAAGTCACAGTCCTTTTGGAGGGCTCACCCTGCGAGCTGGAAGTTGACACAGGATCAACCCTGACGATCATTTCATGGGCATCCATGAAACAGGCCATTCCCAGCCTCAGGAAGAGCCAACTGCGCGCTCCAGACGTCCTGCTACGAGACTACCAGGGGAACCAAGTCCCCATCGTGGGCCAAGGCACATTCCACATCAGGTTCAGGGACATCGAAGCCCAGCTGCCCGTGACCATCGCCAGCGCGCCATTGCAGAACCTTCTGGGGCTTGATTGGTTTGAAGCCCTGGGATTAGAAGTCACCGGAATCAACGCCGTGAGAAAACAGCAGCGCTGAAAAGATCTTTAAGGAGTTCGAGGATGTGTTCAGCCCCGGTCTTGAAGGCGACCGTTGCTGAGCCACTACACCGTCTACTCCAGAGGAACGCACCATGGAGATGGGGACGAGCCGAAGCCGCAGCATTCGCCGGGGTAAAGCGCCTGCTCACCACTGACTCACTGCTTGTTCAATACAGTCAGACCCTACCGCTGGTATTGACCTGCGACGCATCGCCTTTCGGGGTTGGAGCAGTCCTCAGCCACAGGATGCCCGACGGAAAAGAAGCACCCATTGCTTTCTACTCCAGAACTCTTTCATCGGCCGAAAGGAACTACAGCCAAATGGACAGAGAAGCGCTGGCTGCCGTAGCAGGTGTGAAACGTTTCCATGAATACCTCTACGGCCGCGATTTTGAACTCATCACAGATCACAAACCGCTGTTAGGACTTTTGGCGGGTAACCGCCCCACTCCGGTCTCCCTTTCTCCACGCATGACCAGGTGGACTGTTTTCCTGGCTGCGTACTCCTACAAGTTAATTCATCGACCGGGCTCCACTCTAGGACACGCAGACGCGCTCAGCCGTTGCCCATTACCAGACATTTTGCCAGACCCCACTCCAGAAGTACCGGTATTGCTCATTGACTGTTTGGATTCGGGACCGGTTTCGTCCTACGATGTTGCAAGGTTCTCCTCTAAAGACAATTTAATAAAGCAAGTGCAAACTTGGGTATGGAGGGGGTGGCCAAAGGGAAATGTGGGCCCGGAATTCAAAATGTTTTGGTCAAAACGGGACGAACTCTCCGTATTACAGGGATGTTTGTTGTGGGGGGATCGAGTTGTTATTCCTTATGCTCTACGAAGAAATGTACTAAATGCTTTACATATGGGTCACCCGGGGATCGTGAGAATGAAAGCGTTAGCGAGAAGTTATGTGTGGTGGCCAAATATGGACAAAGAAATAGAGGAGTGGGTGGCCACTTGCGACCCATGCCAGGAGTCGAGACCAGCACCCCCGGAAGCGCCCGCCACAGAATGGGAGAAACCCAAGGCACCCTGGTCACGTATACATATTGATTTTGCAGGGCCATTCCAGGGTCAAACCTTCCTCATA